>JAYMTQ010000779.1:0-15918 GCA_036897385.1 Geranium incanum | reverse complement strand
ATAGTTCCACTATAAATATTTATCATAGACTAAAAAATACGTTAATAAAAAATATAATTAATTAAATACTAGCGAGCCTGCTCAAGAGTTTAAGTTTGAGTTCGGTTTGTTCACTAAACAAGCTCAACTTTAAGATCAAATTTAACTTGAGCTTAATTATGACAAGTTCGAACAAAATATTTAACAAATCGAGCTGCTGGTCGAGGGCGGACTTGTTTATAGCCCGTACTGTGGTAGAAATATCACATGTTTTGGGCCTGGGCCCATATTTTC
Source organism: Geranium incanum (assembly GCA_036897385.1). NCBI lineage: Eukaryota > Viridiplantae > Streptophyta > Magnoliopsida > Geraniales > Geraniaceae > Geranium > Geranium incanum. The sequence continues at coordinate 15,645 of JAYMTQ010000779.1, read as the reverse complement.
TGAGAGTAGTAAATTGTGGCTCTCTCTATACTATGGGGAGAGAGATGGGCTTTGAAGCCCAATAGATTTTAGTGCATGCTATTTTATTGACCGTGCATATATGAAAATGATTTATTGCATCAATCTTTTGTAATATATTTCGAATAATAAGTTCAATAAAAACTGAAAAAAATAGCAACCAAAAACACAACCTCTCACGCTCAAGTAAAAAAACCAGTGAGCACCGATTTGGTTGCGATTTTCCAGATTTTTTCTCCAAACAAGAGCAAAGGTTCAAATCTTCTCTGGTTCTTCACTGAAAGCAAATCAGAAGAACCCTAGATTTCATCCTAATCCATTGGGACCACCGAAGTATTGTTTATTTCAGGTAATTTATTTCCTAATTTGTCCATTTCAATCATTTTGGAACGAAATCAGGTTTTTTTGCTTGATTGGGGCCGATTTTCGGGTAGAGTTCTGGAATTGGTGGAGCTAAATTTCTGAAATTTTTGTTTGTTTCAGTATAATAGTCTTGAATCGATGAAAACTCTTGCTGAGAGCTTCGCTAATCCAGATTTCAGGAGTTGCGGTTCGTTGAATTTCTGAAATTTTGTTGAAATTAGAGTGGTTGATCTACTTGTGGTTGATAAGGATCTGTGGTTTCACTGTTTGGTACAGCTTGATTGATTTGGTGGATTGAGTTCAGTGAATCCAGATATAATCGTTGTGTTCTTGTAAGCTGGTTTGAGAAATTTGAATGTTCACGGATCCACTGGTTATAGTTGGTTTGGTGGATTGAGTTTAGTGAATTCAAGTTTTGTTGTTGTGTTCTTGTGAGCTAGGGTTGAGAAATCTGAACATTTCTAGGAAGATAGTGCTTTGCATAAGGTGAAAATGGGTGACAAGTTTTGTACAAGCAAAGAAGACATGGCAATAGTGGAATCTGTATTAGGGGTTGAGGCCTGCAAGTTCTTGATGTCGTTGGCATCGGAAAATCTCCAGTCGCAGTTAGTTACGTGGCCTGGTGATTTAAGTGTGCAGCAGGGTCTCCGCCAGATCGTTGAGGGTTCTGATTGGAACTATGCAATTTTCTGGCGGGTTTCGAGCTTGAGATCTGGCGGGTCTGCCTTGGCTTGGGGGGACGGGCACTGCCATGGCCCGAAGGGCAACGAAGCCAGAGCTCGGGGATCGGGTGGGAGTGGAATTGTGGAGAAGAAAGAGGTGAAGGAGTGGGTGGTTCAAAAACTCCGAGCTTGTTTTGGTGGGTCAGGGGAGGAAAATTTTGCAGCTAAAATTGATGGGGTGTCGGATGTGGAGATGTTTTACCTCACCTCGATGTATTTCATATTTAGATCCGAATCACAAAACAGTATATGGGTTTCGAGGAGAAGCTGTAGACAAGTTTGGGCTTCTGATACGGGTAGTTGTTTAAATCATTACCAGGCCAGGTCGTTTTTGGCAAGAATGGCCGGTTTCCAGACAGTGGCGTTCCTGCCTGTGAAATCCGGGGTTGTGGAGCTTGGTTCGGTGAGGTTAATCCCTGAAGAACAGAATTCCATGGACAGAGCGAGATCAATCTTTGGTGGATCCGATTATGTGCAGGCAAAGGTTTTTGGGCGCGAACTAAGTCTTGGCGGTTCAAAATCCCGGCCAATCAGTATAAATTTCTCTCCCAAGGCGGAAGAGGACACGTCGCCTCAGCACGACGAGCATAAACCGAGGAAGAGAGGGAGAAAACCCGCCAATGGGAGAGAAGAGGCACTGAATCACGTGGAGGCAGAGAGACAGAGGCGGGAGAAGCTTAACCAGCGATTTTATTCCTTACGAGCTGTAGTGCCCAACATCTCCAAGATGGACAAGGCCTCCCTGCTCGGGGATGCTATCTCCTTCATCACTGATCTCCAGATGAAGATTCGGGTTCTGGAGACCGAGAAAGAGATGGCAAACAACAAACAAACGCAAAAACCCTCATCAGTATCAGATATTGATTTTCAAGAAATGCAAGAGGATGCGATCGTGAGGGTGGGCTTTCCTCTGGACACCCACCCGGTTTGTAAAGTCATCGAAACGTTCAGGGAGCATCAAGTCATTACTCAAGATTCCGCTGTTACTACAGTAGATGACGACAAGATAATCCATACATTCTCGATAAAGACTCAAGATGGCAGCGCCAAGCAGCTGAAGGATAAGCTTGTGGCTAGCCTCGCCAAATGAAGATAACCTGTAAGTCTTGTTTATACACATTTTGCACATTTCCTCATTTAACCATGGATATAAATAGAACTGTAGAAATAGAAGGATAGGATTATCTTTTCATCGACCAATTGATGAAACTGAAACGTCTTTCTGCATGAGCTTTCATGATTATATTGTTAATTGTGTGCTGAGGTATATCTTTGCTGAATATTCACTTCCTTGGTGGCTATGAAACCAGTGTTAAAAACGCCAGGGGCTAGTCGGGCTGATAGGGCCTCTGGGAACTGATCGGCAGTGTTGTAAAAATCGGCCTGGGCGGGGATTCTTACAATACCGACCCGATTTTGTGTAATCGAGTAGTTGAAGTTGGGTAGGCGGTTTTAGCGGGCTTTACACATTTAAAAAAATCAATTTAGCAAATAAGAATATGAATACTTAAAACAGAAATAATTGGTACATATATTGGTATTTTTTTAAGCATAGAATCTACCAAATATTTACATACTCATAGTTTAATTGTGTGTGTGTGTGTGTTAAAAAAATACAAAATAAAAATCCAATTAGTTTCTGATTAATTCCTGATAGCTCTGTTTGCAAGACTAGGCCTAGCAACTTTTACTTTTATAACACTGCTAATCAGACTAGTAGGGTATTTATAGAACACAGTGTGAAACTCATGTGCTGAAGAATAGTTAGGCTGACAAGTAGTAGGTCATAATCAATGTTTCTGTAAAGTGTTTTTTGGGTGTTGTTGGTGTCTGAAACCAAATAGGTGACTTATGTTGTTTTGAGCTAACCAAAGCACCGGGTTGTTGATTTGGTCCTTTCCATTTCATAGTTTTCAATTTCAATTCAATATTCAAACTCAAACCATGAAACCAGAGTCAGTCAAATAGCATACTTTTATAGAATTGACATTCTGAAACTCCTCAAATCCTGTATGCATATATATATGATAAGCATCGTCTCTCTCTCTCCCACCAACCAAAACCTTAACTGCTTCAAATCTTGTCTGAACAAACCTTGCATTGATCCATACTTAAAATTTTGTTCATACATTTTCATTTTCCTTAGAATTTACAATATGGGTTTCTCTCGTAACAGCAAGAGGCTCTTGACGGTAGTTCTGGTGATCGTATTTTATGTAATCTTATCGTCTCATCAACTTGCAGCTATGAGGCCGTTGAGAGGAGCTGAGCAACAATGGCGATGGGCGATGAGCAACGGGTTGGCGATGCAGGCTCTTCAGCGCGGCCCGGTGACCCCGATCGGCTGCAATCCAGCAACTTTCATCCGTGGCCGTCGATGCTAGCAAATGGCGGGACGGTTCTTGATCAAAGCTGTTGCTGTTCTTCAACGGAGGATGGTTGAGTTGACCTAATTGCTTGAACCTGAACTGTAACATGTTTTTTTTTATGTTGTAAATTATTTACCTACATACTTACTCATTTATTGTATTATTTATTTTATTTTTTGCTTGTGAACAAGTTAAGTTTTGGTTGTGAATTGATGCGGTTAAATTAGAAGGTCCTAGGGTTGTAAAGAGTTGAACCGAGCCTTATAGTACTCGGTTTGTGAGAAAAAGGGTTTGACTCCAGCTCGGACTCGGGTGAGTTTATTGAATTAAGTTTGAGGTCGGTTTGAAAGAAAATAGTCAAGTTTGGTTCGTTTGATTTTGGACGGGATTTGGATTTGGCTGCCAATTCAGTCTATTATGATATTGTGTATACAAAGAAGTGGCATAACCGATGCGCCTTATTGGCCGTGAGTGGTTGGGTTTTCTTTTCCGGCGAGCTCTACTGATCTCCGGCATACATATGGTTGCTAGGTTGGTATTTTCAGAACTGAAGTTTTTTTGGTCAGCCAACTTTGGTTGATCTCCAGCAACTTTCGATTGACCGACGAGAGGCTGGTGAGGTCGCCGGAAAAAGTTCAGTCCGACAAAGAAGAGGGGAGGAAAGTTAGTGGCAAAAATGTCATTTTTAGTTTTCTTTATACAAAAAGACTAATATGCCCTATCCTTTAACCTAAATTGGCTACTTAATGAAGGGGTAAAATTGTCATTTGGTTTAGGTATCCTAAGAAATTAAAAAAATAAACTTCAGATATACTCGTACGAAGAACATGTTTAAACATGTGTACCTAGGGGTATTTTGGTTTTTTTTTAAATAAAAATTTATCATAAAAAATTTAACACCGTTAGAGCAAAAGTGTAAAAAAATGCAATTAGATGACTTTAATGCAATTCTTTTTCTTTAGCCGTAATAAAGTGTAAAATATGCTACTTTAGCATGAGAAAGGGCAATTAACCATTTTTTTATTTTTTGAAAATGGAGGGAAATTGTACGGTAATGCTATATACAAATATAACGCCGTTAATGCAATGGTAACGAACAACTATCTTAAGCAAAATATTTTCGAACCAAACGGCGTTGTAAATCACAGTGCTTCTCTCTCTCTCGCTCGCTCCTCTAGAGAGAGAGAGAGAGAGATCCACACAAATCTCTACGAAAATGGCGAAATCGAAGCGAGTTCGAAGAATGTCACCCCCACATCTCGCAACGATCGCTAAACTCACACCGAAATGGAGAAGAAGTCGACGACGAAGAATTTTTTTCGCCGTCTCAATTTTGTCCCAAATTTTCCCAGCATTTCGTTTTCTCGGAAAGTCGATTCCCGAGGTTCTGTTTCCTAATTGAATCGCCGATGGAGAATTAGCGTAAATTTTCATCAACATTGGGTGCGAAATTGCTGGAAGTTCATGTGATTTGGCGACCAATCGAGAACTAGAATGGTAAGCTAGCTATTCACGATTATAATGATCTATGTTTTGCTCGTATTGTGTTTGTTTTCATTTAAGAACAAACCCTAGCTGGTTTTTGATGTGATTATTAGGATATGTAAATCTGAAATGGATGTTATAGAATCTAGACATGAATATATTACTATGATTGTTTATGAACAAAGTACATTTTATTTCAATTGTAATTGTGGTATATTATCATGTGTTGCAAAAGAGAGGATTCATGTAGCTGAACCCAGATTGATTCGAGGTTTAGTCGAAGTGAAATTGGGCAAAGAAAAAATTCATAGATGTTTTAACCCATCTTCAGGCATTTTGATACTGTCATATATTTGCAGAGACATATATAACTCCTCTAACAATCTCTATCCACAGGTAACTGAATATTGATTGAGATTTCAGATACTGACAGTGTTTCTGCTCTTCAATCTTGGGAGCTAAACTATGGAACATTTATTTTTCGCTTTTAATTAATTGAACACGAGTGCCAATATGAGGACATATGGGTGTTTTCTTGCTTCGGGAGCAAATGATTTCTTTCGTTCGCTTCCTTTGTTTCTTTTAGATGTACAATCCAATTTTCACTATGCTGAGCGATAGAACTCTCACAATATCATTTATTTTAACTGCAGCAAGGCTCAGAAAGTATTGATGTTGGCTCTGACGTATGGGTTCAAGATCCAGAAGTAGCTTGGGTTGATGGAACGGTGATATACATTAAAGGAGAGGAAGCTAGCATTGAAACCACCAACGGGAAGAAGGTAGACTGGTATTCAATATACCAATTATATTCTTTCATTTTAAAGATATTTCATTTTTGCGGTCTTTTTGTTCATTTTTTTGCTGCCCGGTGATGGCCTTTTCTTTTCGGTTATGAATCATTTTCACGTAAGAATTTACATACCCGTCCTTGTTAGACTATCATCATAGCAATTATTATTTTGAGGCATCGCTTTCATATGAGTTTGTGGTCTACCTTCATTAGTATGTTGCAGTAAGTTTGTAGTCTTTCTTTCATTCTTCTTTTTAGGTAGTAATTAAGTATCGATCGAAGAGCGAAAATTTCTCTTGTCTGTTTTTTGTTGGTAATTTCACCTTTATATCATTACCATCAATTGTTGGGCTGCATAGTGATCTCCCCTGTATGCAAATACCCCCAACCCAACCTTGATTAAGGGCCGGTTCCATCTGGTAGCAGATCTTTAGACAATTGCTTAAAGTCCTTACCAGCATGATAGATGTCCCCTTAGATGATGTATTATATCTTTCTTCAAAAATAGGACTCCCTGATTGTTATGTCAAATTGCGAATTCCATTGCAACTTATCACGCATCCTGAATCAAATTTGAGTTTACACTGTTATTGTATTTTTCTTTTACATCCTTGATGTTTTTCTTAATTTTGTATTTCTAGGTGTCTGCAAAGTTGTCAAAACTATACCTAAAAGATGCTTCCACTCCTTCTCATGGAGTCGAGGACATGACCAGGCTATTTTACTTGCATGAGCCGGGGATCTTGCATAATTTGGGAACTAGATATGAACTCAACGAAATCTATGTAATATCAGTCTCATCTTCAGTGTTTTACCTGTTAATGTTCACTCTCTTGAGAGAACACAATTACTTGATGTGGTTTCCTGCACCCTTGATTTAAGCTTTTTGACATCATGGCAGACTTATACTGGAAACATTCTTATCGCTATCAATCCATTCCAAAATCTCTCACATTTGTATGATGACAAAGTAATGGAACAATACAAAGGAAAACCGTTGTCAGAACTAAGACCTCATGTTTTTGCAATTGCTGAGGCTGCATATAGGTGATCATATACCTCTCTTACAAACTAACTATTGTTTTATGCAAGGAGTATACTAAATGACTTGAATTTGAACCAGAGCTATGATTAATGAGCAAAAAAGCAACTCTATTTTGGTCAGTGGCGAGAGCGGGGCTGGTAAGACTGAAACTACCAAAATGCTTATGCGCTATCTTGCTTTTTTGGGTGGCAATTGCTCTGCCGATGGACAAACGATTGAACAGAAAGTTCTAGAAGTAAGCTGGATACTATCTAACTTATCAACAAAAAGAAAACAAAATAAAAAGAGAAAAACAGTAAGCTCACTGATATTTATATTTTACACTAGCTATTTTTGTACAATATGGGGAGGGGAGTCTTAAGACTTTTGGTCAGAAGTATTTGAGGCTTGAAAGCATGGTATATGTGACATTAATAGAAACTTTGGGTGCAATTATTTCACATTTGTTAAGCATGGAATTATTTTATTTTATGCTTATCAAATTGATACTAGATCCTAAACTAAACAACGAAAGGAATTCAATGCAAGTGTCATTGGTATGTGACATGCTCATCAGTGGAGTTGTGTTTTATTTGTGAGCTGATCGAATGATGTGATTTCACTAACACTCCAACTCCTACTGTTTCTGTAGTCATTTTCCCACTTCATAAGATTTTACAGTTTTATTCAAATCCTCTATCAGTTAATAATTTCAGAATAACCCTTATTGATCCTCTTCCAATCAGGGTTATTTTCTTACAGTTTTTATATATACTCACCTGACCAAAGGCTGTGGGTGAAGTGGCAGAGACCTCATGTAATAAGCATCAGGTCACTGGTTCCAATCTCCATGCTGGCGGTATTGCTATTTAAATTATTGTTGATAAAAAAAAATAATACACTCACCTGAAGCTTTTGTATAATTTCTGATGCAGTCAAACCCAGTTCTTGAAGCTTTTGGCAATGCGAAAACTGTTAGAAACAACAATTCCAGGTGAAAATTTTGAGTCCTCCTTCGATATCATTTGGTACCGTTATATATTTATTTTGCGTTTATAATTGGTGTCTGAACCACAAACTCTTATGTACACGTGTCAAGCATCAAATCCTGCTTGTACATTCACAAACCTAACAATCCTTTTCAATATGCTCACATAGCCGCTTTGGAAAATTTGTTGAGATTCAATTTGACAAGGATGGAAAAATTTCGGGGGCAGCTATCAGAACTTATCTTTTAGAGAAATCTCGTGTTTGCCAAATCTCAGATCCTGAGCGCAACTATCATTCTTTTTATCTTCTTTGTGCAGCACCACCAGAGGTAGGCATCATAACTCGATGGCTTATTTTAGTGCACATATCTTGTTAAGTATCATTCAAAAAATAATCACAACAATATAGATAATAACTTTGTGTCCACCAGGTTATTGAGAAATATAAGTTAGGAAGTCCCGATACATTTCGCTACCTTAACCAGTCTAATTGCTATCAACTGATTGGTGTAAATGAAGCTCGTGAATATCTTGCCACTAGAAAAGCTATGGATATTGTCGGAATAAGTGGGCAAGATCAGGTCTCATCTTTACTCTGTATCTTAACATTTGTCTTAAATGCCAAAACATCTTTGTGCAATGAAACTGGGAATAACTTGTCTCTTTCACTCAGGATGCAATTTTCAAAATTGTTGCTGCAATTCTTCATCTTGGTAATGTCGACTTTGCCAAGGAGGATGATGCATCAGTTTTAAAAGATGATAAATCCAAATTTCATCTGCAAATGACAGCAGAGCTTCTCATGTCTAGCCCTAAACACTACCATGTTTTTGGTTCTATTAGTTTTTCTTTATATGTTTATGTATTGATTTTATCCTTTTTTCTCTAGGTGCGATTGTAATGCACTAGAAAATGCATTGCTTAAGCGTGTAATGGTCACTCGAGGAGAACGTATCAAGAAAAGTCTTGATTGTGCTGGTTCAGTAATTAGCAGGGATGGTTTGGCCAAGATGATATATTCTTGCTTGTTCAATTGGTAAGAGGCTAGCTTCGTGAAATGTTGTTTACAGGTTTTGTAATTCAGTTTATATCAAAGTCCTATTTCATTCCATTGATAAGGGTCCTTTTATGGATGTATTATTTCTGGAATGTCCAGGTTGGTGGATAAAATCAATGGCTCCATTGGGCAAGATGTCAAGTCAACACGTCTCATTGGAGTCCTTGACATCTATGGTTTTGAAAGCTTTCAAAGTAATAGGTAATGCCCTAATGCATAAACATTCGTATGTGTGTGTGACAGAGTTGAGAGTAGTTACTTGCATGATTAAATGTCTAATGTTGCATCACCACAAATCTTCCTCTTTCACCCAAACTTGTCACAAGCGGAGTTCCTCACCTCCTATGTTGAGGTAACTTGGTAATCCTAACACATGAACTTGCTGTTGGTAATATTGATGAGTATAGTATCTGGCCCAATGTTGAGTTTAGTCACTTCTATATTTACCTTTCTTATCCTCACTGCAAAAATTTGTACATCTTGCAGTTTTGAGCAGTTTTGTATAAATTTTACAAATGAAAAGCTGCAACAACATTTCAACCAGGTATGAGGTTAGTGATATTGTACATCTTCAAATTTTACTCTATTCATCACATAATCTGAGTGTCGTTATGGATTTCAGCATGTGTTTAAGATGGACCAAGAGGAGTATACGAAAGAGGATATTAGTTGGAGCTACATAGATTTCGTTGATAATAAAGACGTCCTGGAGCTTATTGAGAAGGTTCTGATCTCTGTCTTTAACTGTTTAGTATTAGCCTTTGATCATCAGCTTAGTAAAGTTCCTTTTTTGGAACTTGCTTCTGCTTTTGGCGTTCTCCTGTATTTAAGCAATAAAAAAACCACTTGCTTACGAAGGCCAGTGATCTTCCTTTGTTGGCTGATGAATTATAATATGTAGTATTTAAATTTATATTCTTTCAAACCTTAGCATATTTAGAATATAAAATTTGTATACACACACATATGTGTGTTGGATTCATCAAAAAAGTTGTTTTCTTACTGTTTCACAAGTTATCTCGCGTGTAAGAATTCCGACATTCCCCATTTATTCTGAAATAACTCCAGCAATCTTTTGTTTCTATCCTTGACTGTACCAAATAATCGTGAACAATGACTTTCTTTGCCACTGTATTAGATGAATGATAACTTTGGTTCATTTTAGCATGGAGAACCCATCTTAATTTAACCCCTTTCCATCAGCCATCTCACTCCCTGATTCAGTATCCTTGTCTTGTTTCAGTTTACTCTTCTGCTTATTTAGTTCTTGAACTATTAGTACACAATCTGGTGAGGTAGTTGTCTATCACAGGTCTCTAATTCATAGTACTTTTGCAGAAACCTGGCGGGATAATTTCCTTGCTTGATGAAGCATGGTAGGACAACATTTCCCTTGCTGTACTAAATGCATCCTTTCTTTTCCTCGCTATATGATTTGGAAATGCATCGTACCTGCCCTCTAGTTTGAAGGTTTTGCCCTTTTCATTTGTGCAAATTTTCTCTTTGCAGTATGTTTCCAAGGGCAACACATGAAACATTTGCAGAGAAGCTCTATCAAACATTCACTAAACACAAGCGCTTCATCAGACCAAAATTGACTCGGACAGATTTTACCATTGTTCATTATGCAGGAGAGGTTAGCCACGATTCCTGTATTTTGCGTTATTATTTATTACTTTCTAATGTTGATGGCCGAGGCCTTTATTCATTGCGCACTTCTTTTCAGGTTCAATATCAGTCTCATCTATTTTTAGACAAAAACAAAGACTATGTTGTTTCTGAACATCAAGATATGTTGAGTGCTTCCAAATGTTATTTTGTAGCTGGCCTGTTCCCTCCAGTTGTAGAGGGAAACAAAACATCAAAGTTCTCATCTATTGGTAGTCGTTTTAAGGTATCTTATTTGACATCATTCATGTTTACACATGGCGGGTTTTGCCTCATAAATTACAATTTACTAAAAGCCAACTTATTTATTGAGCCCTGCCACACAACATCAACATTTTAATCCCATACTTTTAAATAAGAAAAACATGATGTCCTGACTTGTTTGATGCAGCAACAACTACAACAATTGATGGATACACTCAATTCTACAAAACCTCACTACATTAGATGTGTGAAGCCAAACTCTGCATTAAAAGCTGGCATATATGAGAATTTCAGTGTATTGCAACAACTACGCTCTAGTGTAAGTGACATATTTTTCTCTAATCTATTGTCACTTGATGTCTGTGCAAATTATGCGGATTGTTCTGTGTAGGGTGTTCTTGAGGCAATTAAAATCAAATGTGGAGGATTTCCTTCTCGAATGACCTTTGAGGAATTCCTAAAACGTTTTACTATTCTAGCAAAGGAGATAGAAGGAGATAGGTAAATAATTCCAAACAAACTAAAGAAAATGATTAATATAAATATATATTTTACTTGGATCTCAAGTTTTTGTCGGCTTTCTCTGATCTTTTTGTGAAACCCTATTTTGATGCGACATAACTGCATCAATAAGCAGCTCCGAAGAAAAAGTGAAGTGCAAACACATTCTGGATAAGATGGAGATTTCAGGGTATCGGGTAATGCCAAAACTAGTCTTGCTATAGAGTAAAATCATTATGTTGAGATCACACCTTGCATTTACCATACTATAGCTTTCTTTGTGTACTGATGTACAAATGAAGTTGGTATAACAATATGACCCCTATCTGGTTTTGCAGATAGGGAAAACAAAGGTATTCTTAAGAGCTGCTCATATGGCTGAGTTAGATGGAAGAAGATCAAGAATGCTTAGAAGCTCCGCACAGGTTATTCTGGGGCTATTTAAAACTAATGCTTCTCGAAAACAATTCGTTCTCATGCGGAAGGCTTCTATCCTTGTACAAACCAATTGGAGAGGTGAGTACAGTGGAAAATATGAAGTTTGTTACCTATAAATGTACTGTTCCCTATGTCTCAAAATAAGTGTTCACTTACAGTTTAGTTGGTTAATTGAGCATGAATTATCAACAGTATCCTTCCATAAGTTATTAATAAGGGTAAATTGCAAAAAGTTGCCATGAACCTTTTCAATTTTGCAAAAAGTGGCTGTAAACTTTCATTTTTGCAAGAAGTGGTTGTGAACTTATCATTTTCTTAGCAAATTGTGTACATTTTTCTCTCGCATGCCATTGATATCCTTCCGTGAGATTTCAAATCTAGACGAGTTCGGAGTAAAGAGAAAAACCGGTGAGCTCGAATTGGAAAATATTTTTTTTATTTTGATTTAAAAAAAATTATTTAAGGGTATTTTCATCAAATTTTAACCTGGGAGCTCGAGTTCACAGCCACTTTTTACAAATTTTAAAGAGTTCATGTCAACTTTTTACAATTTTCCCTGCTAATAACAACTTGAGTAGCAGATATGAGAAAGTCAAATGGTCAAATTGAACAGTTATTTTGAGCCGAGGCAGTACAAGTTTAGCAAGTAGCGACAAAATTTGCAATTTGACCCTCAAAACCTTGTCCATGATTGTTCCACTGGGACTTTAGCTTTTGTTGGTTGGTCATATTAAAATTTCTTATTTTAATATTGGTGTTTTCCAATGACTTCAGGAAAAGTGGCTCGCAAAAAGCGGTTGCAGATAAGAAAGGAGAAAGCCAGTGTCAACATTCAGAAGAATTTCCGCAGAATGCATGCCAAAAGGACTTACGAGGATGTGAAGACCTCTGCAATTATCTTGCAGTCAAGCTTGCGCGCAATCTCTGCTCGTACTGTATTCAGATTAAAAGTCAAATCGAGAGGAGCAACGATCATACAGGTTACTACTAGTTTCATTCTTTTCCATGTTCCCCAAGAATGGTAATCACTAAGGATAATTACTATATAAAATATAACAGGCCTACTGGCGCGGCTATAAAGCCTTTGCATACTACAAGGGACTTCAAAGAGCAACACATTTTATGCAATGCCGTTGGAAGAGACAGAAGGGGCTTCGATATTCGACCTGGGTAGGCACTAAAATACTCCTGTTATCAATTTTTTATTTATTATTACATAATCTTTCAAATCCTGTTTTGCTTTTACCACTACAATGTCATCACCATGTTTCCATCAGACACGCATAGTAAGGTTATTCTCTTACAAGTCGTGCATGGACTTTTCTTTTCTTTAGTTTCCCATGTGTGAACCTCCGAAATTGACACTGTTGAAGTATTATATGCGATAACAAAAATTTGAGGACGAAGGTAAAAGAAAATGTTCTATTCTAAAACTAATAACAATCTATAGTTTTTTCAATGTTCTAAAAATTCCCGACTTGTCTGATTAATCCTCTATGGTTCCCGGTTAATCCTTCAATCCGATTTATTTTCCGATTAGTCCCCAAAAGAGCCTCTCCGCCCGACTAGCGCCTAGCGTTTTTTTAGAACACTGGTTTTCTTTTGATATACCGACTCAATTTCATACATTAACTCAATCCACTGGCCATGGCCATGGATGATGTTGATGAAAATAGCCTTGACCATCAATAGCTTGGATGGTGATTTCACTACCAATGTTTACGAGATCGAAACACTTCCTATAAGGAAATTTGTATTGTTTGATATGTAAGGCCTCTTAACTGTTGATTCAAAATTATTATATGTTCAGCCTCCAGAGCCGGAAAAGGTAGAAGAAAGAACTAGGGAGTTGGAGATAACCAGTGTTTCCAAAACGGATAAGTTTGTTGGTAATGAATTTACGACTGCAGAGAAGGCGATTGAAGATGCGTGTTCTATCATTGAAGAGAAGACGATTGAAGAGGTCGACAGGATCAGATCTTTAACGGCAGAAAACAGAAATCTAAAGGTAATGCTTATTTTGAACCACAAGTCTTTAATCACTATATAATTGGTGCTTGCCAGTATTAGTATTATCAGAAACAAATGAATCATTCATTTCAATATTCTTCATTGAGTTTTTCCTATTTATAGCTTCAAATCTCTGTCACTTCAGTCCAGTTACACTTAACATGATCTGTTCAACAGGCCATGTTGCATGAGGAGAGGCTAAGAGCTGATGGATTTGAGACAAAATACGAAGAAGCTCACAAATCAAGTGAGAGAAGACGCAAAAAGTTGAGGGAAACTGACAAAAGAGTCAAGAAACTGCAGAGCTCATTAAAAAGGTAGTCTTTGTATGTAACCCTATCTTAATGATCTGTCTTCCAAATAATTTCTTTCACATATCTTAAACCTTGAAATCATCACTTTGTGCCTCTACAAAAAAATACTCCCTCCACCTCAATATGAGTGTCCACTTTCCATTTTTTGTGAAATTTAAGGACTAGTTAGTTTGCTCTAGATTTCCTCCCATGTACCATTATGTGTGATTATTATAACAAACTTAAAGGTTCTAGTGCATATCCAGTATTCTAAATAATGTTAGGCGCTAATCAGGCGGAGAGGGCACTCTGGAGATCAATCGAGGATTTATTGAACAAGTTGGGGATTTTTAAAATATTGGTGCATATATAGCTAACTTGTCGAAAAGAAAGTGGACACTCATTTGTTGACGCAAGTACTAAAATAGTTTGCTTAGTAAACTGATGGGAGAACCGGTCTTACCAAGGAGGAGGAAGCCTATAATATACGCTAGAGTTCATCTTTGACTCAAAAGACTAGTCTATCAAATCTGGAGTCTAATTTTACCCCATACTTGCCCTATGCGGGACCTAAAGCTCACATGTGGAATTCTAACTTGAAGTAACAAATTAGCTTATGATCCAATTAGAAATCGGATTTGTAGTACGCTAGCTCTTCTAGACCAGCCTAAGACGAGTTTTACAACCCAAGTTCCTCTATTCATATACAGTAAATATGTTGGAAAATGCTTTATTTGGACATTTGGTGAAGTTACAAACTGTTTCAATCATTGCTTACAGAAGTTCCCACATGCATTACTTCACCAATACCATATCTGATTTAGTGCTTCTCAGGATGATACATTCCATGTCTTCACAATTCTCCGAGATGAAGTCTATCTTGCGCACGGGCTCGACTTCAGGACAATCCGCCAAAGATCTCTCGGATTTTTCCCACGACGACTCCTCTGCTGACTCGGACACCCCTTCTCCATTACGCCTCTCCATCCTCACTTTGGACGGCCCCACCGTGATGTCCATGCCTGCGGATAGTACAGGAGAATATGTTCCAGGTCCGCATATCCTTCCCCTATGAAACTACTAAAAAAAGAAATGAACGAAAATGATCGCTTCTGTGTGAGAATTGCTTCGTTGAGCTCGAGTTGCTATGGTTTCGTTCGTTATATGGATTGTTTATGTTTCGTTCGGTTTCTTGACGATGCGATACGGATAAAGAGAGGAGAATGGCTCATTTGATGGCTTCTGAGGGACATTTTGGTGTATCTTATAGGTTTTAGTTTCAGAAACCATAGGCACAATTAGAGAGGCAATGCAAAACCATATATAATTTGTAGGTCAGTTTCAGTTCTCTTATGCATTGTTTTTATGTAAGCTTCTATGTATAATGATCCTGAATCGTGAGGGTGTGCAGTTTTGTTTTTATTTGGTTTCAAGTTTGATTTTTTTCTGTAATTTTTTATTTAGAAAATCTCATTCTGTGTATGTAACATAATATGTTGTATTGTATATTAGGAAAAATAATTTTTTTCTTAAAATATCACTTTTTGATTTAGTATTATTCTCTTATTATATTATCTACCCAGAACACTCCCTCTCACGGGCTTACATGATGTTAAACGGGTTGAGTCGAACATATTTGGAGGTATCATTAGCGTCAGATGTTGCATATTGTCCACTTCTGGGATATGTGTTTTTATTTATTTTGCTCATC
>JAYMTQ010000778.1:0-15928 GCA_036897385.1 Geranium incanum | reverse complement strand
CCTTTTTAAAAATAAGAGGCACGTTAAGTTACAAAGTTAAAAGGGGAAATTGCGTAAGTAACAGTAAATTTTACACTTTTTGCATAAAATCACGGTTAATTTTATTTTCATAAGACACCGTTTGATCTATGTTAATTTTTTATTAATTATGAAATGCTAAAATTCCCTTCCAAACATACTCTTCGTTGCAGCCGAAGGGGATGACGCCGAGATTATTCTCTCATTAACCCTATTCCCCTAACTAACGTTTTAGAATAATAATAATAATAATTTCTATTTTGAAAAATATTAGTCGAGTGGATAAAGTATTCGAAAAGTACTAAAATAAAATAAAGAATTAATTAAACTAGTTAATATTTTTTGGATGCAAGAATAATTAAACTAGTAGAATAATTTTAAAAACTCTTTGACTTATCTTATAATCAACCCAAAAACAGAGAGAAGGTGGCATGAGTGTTAGTAAAGTATACCCTAGAGCATTGCTTTTGTGTACATATTGTGTATACTATCTCATATGCTAATATATGTTATTTTGTTATGAAGATGTTCACTACATTACAATTAATGTGGATCCATCAGGACTCCATATCGACAATTCTGACCCACATCTAAGTTGATTGTCTTCTAATTATGCATTTGAAGAAAGCATTTGTGCTATTTTAAGCTTGATTGGAGTGTTGGTGTGTCATGTGCATGTACGGGCTTTTAGAGACATTGGGACCGGAGAGGAACTAAAATGGAGCGAGCAGAGGCGAGATTCGGAAGGTGATCCGAACCGGATCAGGTCCCATATCACTTTCCGAAATCTAGTTCCGGGAGGTGTTCCAGACCGGATCAGGTCCCGGATCACCAGGACAAATTGAAGAGTTCTAAACTCTTATCCGGACCGGAGCAAGTCCTGGATTAAAGTCCAAAAAAGCATGTCGTACAAAGGCCTCATTGCGCTCCAATCGCATGCCGCCCGACGCCATCTCGCGTGAGAGAGAAAGAGAAAGTTGGGTGAGCCATCTCTTTTCGTCGTCGGCGGCTTGTCTCCGGCTTGACTCCTCCGACAAGTAGAGGACAAATCCGACAAGTAGACTCCATTTTCATTTAATTTTTTATTTGATTTGATTTTCGATTTTGTAATTTTCATTTGATTATTTATTTTGGGGTTCCATTTTCTATCTTTTTGCAAAAAGAAAAAGAATAAATATTGTTTTGTTGTAAATCTAATATGGCCACCACCATTGTGTTGTCCAATCCATCATCAAGTTTTTTCCCTTGTTTCATGGATTGATAGAGTGTAGTAGTGACTTTTTTCACATGCATGAGGACATGTGTCCATGCACGACCCTACCATTTTTCTCTATAAAATGACACCCTGTAAGTCTTTCAAGTTGCATCAAATTCATCACCCGAGATACTCTTTTCTCCTCCACTTTTACTAAGTAATTGTTTATATACTTCTACTTCTTTACTCATTTAATGTCTTGACTCAAATAATTAATATTTGTGACATCTTAACCCACATTTAATACATTTTCTACGACAATATTGTCATTTTCCCTTTCACAGCTTGTGGTGTGAATTGAAAATGTTAGTTAGTATATGACAGAAGCGTAATTTCGTGAGAAATGACGAGGACAAATGATAGAGGAAACTAAATCCTGACCCTCCTCATAAATTTTTTTACTTCAAAAGAAAATAGAAAAACATGTTATAAAAGGAGTAGTAGATGAGATGAGATCCATGTATCTAAAGATTAAACATCGTAAACAAACCCAATTAGCTCTATATATGTTGTTCTTGTCTGTACTTGTACAGACCTCAAAATCATTCATCCATCAATAGATATGGCGACCACTCTCCTCTGGAAGAAGAGATCAGCAGTGACAAGGCTCGTCTCTTTCACTACCTCTTCCTCCTTCTCGTCTCAGTCTTTCGCGGAGAGGCTCAGAGATCTGCCCAAGATCCTTCCAGGCACCAATATCAAATCTGAAGTTGCTCAAGTACCTTTTCTATTTCAATCTTTTATTCTACCTTCCGCACTCATCTCTATTATCACACTCTTTTAATAAATAATTATTACTATATGGAAATAGTTTTCAATTTCATCATTCCATTATTCAGGCAATTGTTTGTTTTAAGTTAGTCCCTCCAAAATCTGCTAATGTTTATAATTCATTGCTTTCTTAATTTAATGTTAGAATAAACAGTTAATATAAATGAATTAAAGATCTATTAGAAAGTGACATATTGGGTTAAAGGTTGTATACACTTATCGGTCAGGATAATTCAAAACTAATTTTATTTTTACAAACATCAATCAAAATACAATTTTAAACACGTCAATTATAATTAGGCCATTTTCAAATAATTAAACAATTGAATTCTAATTTATTCAATCTACCATACCACTATCCAACCACAAGTTGACCATTTGGTTTTGGACAGTAAATAATGGGTTACTGTTAAAGTTAGGGATCTGAAGTCAATCTAATCTACCGTCAATCATAGTAATAAAATAAGGCGCGACTACCAACACATGGTTACATTACAGGCATGCTGCTTTTTGGAGCTATATTTACAGAATTTGCCGGAAATAACTTCACTATTTCTTCTCTTTCTGTTTTTCCCAACCACGTGGAAAAGAAAATGGTTTTTAATGGTATTTCCTGTATATGATGTTTGGTACAAAATACATATAGTTTTTATATTGTGTATATCTATTTTCATTCTCATTTTGTAAAATGAGTATCCAGATAAGATGAGATTTGGGAATGAGAATTGAAATGAAATTAGATTAGATTACACACTTTAAGTATGTCTCATTCCTGGTCCCAAACTAGTATAAAAAATACATGCTTGTAGGCGCTGGTTTCTCGATACAGGTTTAGATTTTATGAAACGTCCATTCTTGTTTGACATAATTTTCGATCAAGAATCATTCATTGACTTAATTCTTTGAGCGGTATACGAGTACAACCGTCCCCATTGTTGGTCTTGTTTATGGTATTTTAAAGCTAAAATAGAAATTTCATTTGAACTTATGGTTAGGTAGCTGAAACAGAAAACAAGGGACACCTCTTGCCGCCCTTGTGGTTTAAGATTAAAACGATTTAGTAATACCATTTTGGTGATCCCTACCCTAATGGTTGAGAAACATTTTATTCAGCTGATCGGCAGGACTCCTCTGGTTTACCTTAACAAAGTGACGGAAGGGTGTGGAGCTTATGTTGCTGTCAAGCAAGAGATGATGCAGCCAACTGCTAGCATCAAGGACAGGTATTTCCATTTTGCACTGCACCTTTGTATTACCCAATTTTTCAATAAAAAAATCAAATAAATCGTTCACTCTGATTCGAACAAAATTATAAACCAGGAATAATGTATATGTTACCCTAGTCTTTTGGCGGGTCATTAAGACAACATGTGGTTTCTAGTTTATAATTTTGTCAAAACAGAGTGAGCAGTCCTGACCATAAAATTGAGACCTTAATTACTCACCATTTGGGTATTGCTCTGTGAGCAGACCAGCACTGGCCATGATCAATGACGCGGAGAAGAACAATTTAATCACTCCTGGAAAGGTGAGCTCGTCAATAAGAAAAACATGTATGTATAGTATTTTAGTCTCTTTCATTGCTCTAAGTGTTGCATTATGTTCCAGACAACTTTGATAGAGCCGACATCAGGAAATATGGGGATCAGTATGGCCTTCATGGCAGCCATGAAAGGGTATAAGATGGTGTTAACCATGCCTTCCTACACGAGCTTGGAGAGGAGGGTCACTATGAGGGCTTTTGGAGCCGACTTGATCCTCACGGATCCCACTAAGGGAATGGGAGGTACTGTCAAGAAGGCTTATGATCTCTTGGAGTCCACTCCTGATGCTTTCATGCTTCAACAGTTTTCAAATCCCGCCAATACCCAGGTAATCTCTCATATCTCCCATATGCACATGTATCTTTTTCACATATATAGTGATCCTATTGGCTTACTGGAAACATGTAGGTGCACTTTGAGACGACGGGTCCAGAGATTTGGGAGGATACAAATGGGAAAGTTGACATCTTCATCATGGGAATTGGCAGCGGAGGAACCGTGTCTGGTGTTGGGCAATATCTTAAGTCCCAAAATCCTGATGTCAAGGTAAGGATCGGTAGTTGTCATTCATGCTTCATAACAGGTTATGTTGAATATAAATGACTGTTGTTATAGATATACGGGCTGGAGCCTGAAGAAAGCAATATCCTCAATGGTGGTAAACCAGGTAACAGCTCATCATTCTTATTTCTTTGGGTACTATCGAGTGACAAATGACTAAACAAGAAAGAAAAAAAACAAGTTATGTGTAAACAGATAATGGGTTTGTAAGATTGATTGTTTGTTGATATGAAAATAGGTCCTCACCATATCACTGGGAATGGGGTTGGATTCAAACCAGACATTTTGGACATGGATGTGATGGAGGAAGTTCTCATGGTAAGTGTTGCAGATATTTTATGGCAAACAAAAGTTGTAAGATTGATATTCTATGACAAGAGTTGAATTATGTGGCAGGTTAATAGTGAAGATGCAGTGAATATGGCGAGGCAACTTGCACTCAAGGAGGGGCTTATGGTAACTCACATTATGTTCCATACGTGTTTCAAAGTCTTAATATTTGTATGTGAGTATGGAGAAGAGTTGTTAGATCTGGGGCCTGAGTAGTGTCTGTTTGATTGTAGGTGGGAATATCGTCGGGAGCTAATACAGTGGCTGCCCTGAGGCTTGCGAAAAGGCCCGAGAACAGAGGCAAGCTCATTGTGACCATTCACCCAAGTTTCGGGGAGAGATACTTGTCGTCGATCCTGTTTCAAGAGCTCAGGAAAGAGGCTGAGAACATGCAGCCAGTTTCTGTGGACTGACTCAGCCTTTATTCACCATGTAATACTAATACCGCCTTTATTACTGTAATGCCTGAAATGGTTTCATATCCATATTTATATCAATGTCTTATTCTGCTATACTGTTGCTCTTTCAATGTGTTCAACTAAGAAAAGAAATAGAAAGGTGGAATCATCATCGACTTATGGGGCTCATATAAGACCCAAAACAGCACTCACTGTAAAGGTGTCAATATTAACTCACAACCTTGTCATTGCTTATGAATGACACATTCAATATCCCAATTTTGATAGCTTGACTTGAGCATATATATGTACATCAAAATCCAAAATCATCATCCCTCAATTTGATCCATTTCTCTTTCGATGGAGTGTGAATCAAAATGTCGGTTAATTTCCTTCTCCAAGCATAAAAACAATGTGCTCAAAAAGTTGATAAATTTACAACCCGATAAACTAGTCTTTTGGGTATACTGTGATTACAAGTCTGTGTAGTATCTGCTTCTACCACCTCAATTCCAATACTTCATTCCAAAATAAATGTAATGTCGTACTTCATTTGATTACAATATACCTACCAACCTACTATTTACATAATTATGTTCATAAATAACTTGTATTTAAGAATTACTTAAACATGAAACTAAGATTACATTACATGCAGTTGACTCCGAGATGTTCCACTTTCCCCCAAACAATTCAACTCCTCTTTCAGAGATTTTGCCAAACTTACCATTTCAATTCATCCAAGTATTGCACATTCCTTGGCGTGTGCAAGTGCATAGCATTTCATTCGCTCTTTGAAAGAGGGAGGCCTGGAGTTGGATTGAAGAACAAGAAATTCTTGTGACAATCTTCATGGGATCATTTTCTGAGTAAATTAAGTATTCCTGAACACCATGTGGCCAGACTCGTCTACATTGAAAATACGTTGTACAAACTCATTCCAACTTCCCTTCCTCTCCTTAGAGGGCAAGGAAGCTTCCCCGCTTGATATGCTAGCATTCTCCCTTTCCTCGAATGTTCCATATGAAGGTGTGCAAGCCAGAGGAATGTTCAAGGCAACTGCCCTTTGGAGAGCTGCCTCGTATTCGTGGCTATGTTCTCGAGCAAGCGACTCCTGCCGCTCCATTCTCTGCTTCAATGGAATCTCCATAATACGATCTTTCTCAATCATTATCTAAATTTAGAGAAAATAACCAATTATATACGTAATATGCAACACACAAAAAGTAGCTTAAAGTCAATATTCTATGCTAAACAGTGGCATAACTATGATCATATTCAGATACCGCGAATAGATTAACAGCAATTAAAAGAACTATGTATATGTGTATTTATGCTTAAGTGTCTTAATAGTCTTATTTTAAGTTTTTGTAACAAATTAAGGATCCTTAGAGTTAGTGCTTCATTTTCCCTGCATACTCCCCCATATGCTCCCATCCCACGTGCTACATGCTTGAGTGATTATTACTTAACTTATTTTCATACATACATACTAGTACATTAGCCAACAAAAGTAGTGCTCCCTGCCCTTATATGAGAGTCACATTTACTTTTTAGCCAGAATCATTGGAATTAGCACTTCCATTTCCACTATACGTCCTAAATGATGTCCATGAGCTACCCTATGCCTTGAGTCTAACTCAAACCAAGGATATCATTAATAATTCATACTTAACTAACACATCCTAAACAAGAAATGAGACACTTATTTTTTCATGTGAGCACTTTTAACCTAAATACTAAATTACTCCATAGTCACCGAAAAATAAAACATTAACTTACATCAAGAGCCATTTGAGATTCTCTCTGTATCCAAATGATGGCATGGTCAGAAGTTGCATTGCATGAAAGAACCACATGCTCAAACCTACTATCTACAGGTACAGCCGTCCTCACAACAGGAGGATATCTTCCTATCCTGCAATCAGATAGCAATAGGCAAACATAAAACCAAATTGCAATCCGTGAAACACTTATTTACCCTTTAGGGTGAAAATTTGGGCTGGGTTTGTGTGTCAGGCACACACTCAAATATCACGTTCTGTCATTTTAAAAAATAGAAAGAAAAAAAAAGAGAGATAATAATGACAAAGGTTGCCTTTTTCACTTGTGTTGTTATGTTATGTAGTCCCTAATGTATTAGCATGTGTAAATTTATCACATACAGCCATTAGACTCCCAACTGAAGATATTGTCATCGTGATGCTTACCTTAGAGGTTAAAGGATGTGGGGGAATACTTAATACTAAACTTATGAAACCGGGTCAAAATACAAATGTTGAAATGTTATTATTATAATTCAGCTCTATGAACAATATGCTACTGTTATGATATAATAAGTATATAAACAATATAATTATATATCATAGTTCATGAAATATTATCATGCACGCAACGAGGTACATGTGCCACATTATTATGATATAAGTTTCTGAATAGTATGATCTAATTCATGATAAACTGTCATACTGCAACTAGAATGCCATATTTGGATACAAACGTTCTGACTCCGTCACAGAGTGAATCACTATGCAAATTACGATTAGGGAAACCATGGGTACATGCTCATGCTCATGCCCGCCCCCATTCCTAATCCACATTGCCTCGTACCCTATCCTTCGACCTACTTGGCTAGCATTTTGTGTGAACCAGCTTGTATCAGACCCGTATCAATATTAGAAACCATATCAATACTGGTAAAGTACTTCTTCAAAGATGAGTATCAGGGTATCTTAGCCTACAGGAGTGGGCCCATAAAATTGTCTATGGGGTAAGAAATTATGATACAGCCTCACGACTAAACTAATACCTCATGTATGTGCATGATCAACACATTTTGTGAGTGTGTAAGAGGTGGCACATGAGATTTCTTCTCTTGCATAGAGGGCGCAAGAAGTTGCGCAGTTGAGTTGGTGATTTGTGTGTGAACGAGCTACCCTGGAGGCCAGGGAGGATGTTCATGGAAGCATGGGGTTCATCCTCCATTGCATTGTCAATAGTCGAATATAACTCGATGTGTTGAACGTGGCACCAAGATTATCCTCGATTATGTATTCATCATTAGCTATTAACAGCTTCAACATATTTATGCTATTGATAAACATAAATGCATGCAAGTACTATATACCTTAAGGGTTTTCGCTCCACAATGTGGTAAAGACGACCGGGTGCATATAGCCGCCTTGGATCTTTCAGCTTCTTCTCCTCTAGTGTGCATGTATCCTTCAAGCACATGATGCATAATAAACATGGCAAACTGTCAAAAAAGGCAAACTAATTTCATTAGTATTTTACAAAAATGATAGCACTATCAACTCACATATGAAAGTAAGTACATGCATTGCTTATTGTATATGATAACATAAAAACAGTCATCTTAAGAGGTTGAAGCCTACTATATATGATGCCCGTTTATTGGATTCTTATAAATCTCACGATGAAATTGAAAGAACTCATGGGAGTGCCATTTCAGTTTTGTGACGTGAACAAATGGATTCAAGAGATGAGATGATTAAGGATAACAAGAAAAACTAATCCAGTACATAATGATATACTAAAAAATATAATATTTTTATTATTGACCAGTCCTTGCGAGAAGCAGCTGCTACGGGTGCACCAATAAGTGAGAGTAGTGAAATAGCTAATAATGCAAAAACAGTTAACTGAAGAGAAATTCTCATGCTTCTTATCCTCATTACCAACAAGTATAATATATGAGAATCCTTTTTGGACTAAAAATAGAAGGTTAGGTTACCCTTTCTATATCCATCTCACATCAACACCTTGACCCATCCTAACTATAGGTAGTTATAAACAAGTTTTTTCAACTGGATATATGGTTTAATTTACTTACTAAAATACCGCCCACTTCTACCTAAGATATTGGTTGAAATTTCATAGTAAATGGGCTATGATACTTTATCAGTGATCTTTTTGAGGCCTTGTCAGTTATCTCATCACATAAATCTGAATTTCATATTCTGTATATGTAAAAAGAAGTACAAATGTATTCACATACCATATGCTCATTAGTGACTAATGATTTAAAAATATTCAACAAATTGAAGAACAGGGAAAATGAAGTGTGTGACATGTGCCCATCCGTGTGTCATCACACACACAAACATGCATGGGCAGGGATACATAGAAGAAAAGAGTGTTTTTGCATCAGATCATGCACATTTCTACTATATCCATATTAGCAAGTTATTAACAATTTAACAGGAATAATATATAGTTTATCATTTTGGTTGTCATAGATTTGCATGATAGCATTTCTTAATTTATGAAATTTAAATGCCTTTGAATTTAAATTAAATCAAATATGCTAGAAACTGATGAACGCCAAGAAAATTATTGGTAAAAGGTGACTGAGGCATACTATCTCTTACCAAAAAAGTGATTTGAAAACATCTTCCAAGGCGGCTGTTGCCCGAGGTAAGAAATCATCCTGAGTCATCATATATTCATTCAAATTAGAGAATAGCTATACATTCATCTATGAGTGAAGAAGAGAATAAGTTAATATGACATCAACCAAATCATGTTTGCGGTACAAAAGCAAATGAATTTTCAAAAATCAAATGGTTATTAAATTGATGAATTTTGTTCACGTATCATACGAGTGTTTGAACTTAATAGCAAAAAATCCAGAGCCCAAAACATGTCACCATTTGACCTAGTGTCTACTTCTGAACGATAATTCATGGCATCAATACATTTCCATTGCAATGAGTTGCTAAATAATGATCAAGTAAATAGTTAAGTTGTGTTTACTAGAAAGTATCCTCAGTGGACTTATATAACATAGAATTTAAACACGGGTTTAATTTCCATATCCAATTACAGGATACCAAATTCCATTTTGACCATATAATACCTAACTCGTCAAACATAACAGACTGTATACCAAATGCCTATGGTTATAGCTTATACTCAAATTGATCTCCCAAGTACTACTACTACCCAAGTAGTTTTTCTAAATTCTGATGAGGGATTTTAATATGACTTCACATATGCATATATTAAATCGAAATTTCATTCACTAGGATAAAAGTTGCATTTTGCAGCATATATATATGTTACACCTGTTTTTATTATAAAGCATAAGAATTAAATAATAGACTATTGGCATGTAGAAGATTGTATACATCTAAAAAGTCTCCAAAGAGTACATAACGTAAGCATCACGCCTTGTTTAATACAATAGACATTTGATTAAAACTTGACATGCATATCTAACTTCTAATTACCTATAAAAACCAATGAAACAAAAGTTATCATAATTCAGAAGCCTGTTAATATCAACTAAAAATTACACCTTGCTCACTATGTCATAGTTTGGCAAACGGGAAGACATGGAATATGGCAGTTAGATAACATATACATGTAAGAAAATGTGGCGTTCATACCTGTAGTACAACAGAATTGATAACATCTGCATATCTGATAGCCAGATTGAGTGACATGCACCTTGCAGGAGCAATAGCATAGCATCTAATCCTTTTCCTCTCAATGTTTCCCAACTTATCTAGATTCTGGATTGCTACCAATGCCAACAATGCCACCACACCCGCCCCTAGTGAATGTCCAGTAAATGTCAATGTATATTTTGGATTCTGGTCAACTAACCCCCTTAAAATTTCGGACTCTACACCAAAAACCCACTCAGCTGCTCTCAACAATCCATTATGAACATAACCGCCATCAAACTTTGTCTGCCCAAGCTTGTTATCAAGTAAAACTGCATAGTCACTTTCCTTTCCCAAATTAAGTCCCCTAACCGCCAGCACTATATCAGCATTCTCATGATCAAGGTAAATCATGTAAGGAGCGACACGGCCTCCAGTGTCTTCATAGTCTTTGCGTAGAAGTACCCAGTCAGGATTAATGCCATAACCCCCGGGAGGAGCCCAAAGTGGGTTCCGAAGATCTTCCTCGTAAACAGCAAGGATCAAGCGGCACAGGCGGGGGACTGGCTCAAACTCTTCAGCAGTGGCAAGACCCCAATTTTCACTCTCATGGCCCGCAGTGTAGAGGCATTTCTTCCACGCCCAACGAGCACAAGCCAGACAGTAAACACCCTCGAGTATGGGAAGCCCACATATGATTGACATCTATGCCTACAAAAAAAATCATCTTTTGAGACAATTACAATTGATAAAGAGGGAGGAGCAAATAGGGTTGTCCACAATAACTCAATTAATGAAACGTCAAGAGGATAAACTTACAAACCATAAAGAAGAGCCCACTACTCTGGTCTGGTCTATATGAATTTGCAGAATATGCAACTAAAACAGCATAGATTGTACACTAAGAAAAACCCACCAAAATCTAAGAATGGCAAGTTCACACTGAAACAGAAAACCAAAATTAGAAACGAATCCCGACCCAGGTTCCAGAATCTCAGAACGCACACGAATTGGTTAAATACAAGTATGCTGAAACCCAGAAAAACCCAGAAACTATGAGGAAAATAGGAAGAAAAAAACTGTTACCCAATGAATATAAAGCAGAAGTGAGGATATTGAAGGAGGGGCAGATAGAGAAATAATATAGGTGATCTGGGAATGATGGTACAGGTTCAGTGTGTGTAGTTGTGGTCGATTTGATTTGAAAATGAGAAACATGAGGCAGAGAGAGAGGTGCTAAAATGCTATGGCTATACCTGCAAGTCAGACCCATTTCTCTTTGGCTTCAATTGGAATCAACAACCTCCCGCACCCTCCGATTCCATAGACACACCATTATTCTCTCACTGATTGTCCTTCTTAGGTCAACTATGCCATTTCTGGGCTTCAATTACAAAAGGGCCTATTTCTCTCTAGAATTGTGTTTCTGTTTTTGTTTGATAGACATGTGTGGCCTTTATTCATTTTGGTTTCGATGGCCCATTTATGCTTCTTTATCTAACTATAAAAGACTGAGTTCTTAACAAATTATTTGTAGGGATAATTTTACGTAAGTCACCAAAAAAGTTTGTATTCTCACTTAAATCACTATTTTTTTAATTTAATTTGTGAGGTTACCAAAACATGTTTTTGTCTCGCTCCGTGAAGAAAAACTTGTAAAATGACTAAAATACTCTCGCAATCAATAATTGAACCAACAGTTTGACTAGCTTGAGAATCAAATTTCTGCCAAATCGATCTGGTTCGTCTGAATTAAAGGTTTGTCTTCAATCTTCAGCTCCGACTAGGTCCAAGAGAGGTGAACGGAGTGTCTTCGACTCGTTCAAGACTTCTGATGGTGCTCGAACTGGCGAGATGTCGAAGATGAAGCCAACACAGAACGACGTCAAGCTCAAACCAGACGAACCGAACTAATTTGGAAAAAATTTTATTCTCAAGCCGACCAAACCATAAATCGAGATAAACCGCATGTTCAATTATTGATTGCAAGGGTATTTTGGTCATTTCATAAGTTTTTAAAATAAAAAATCAACGGAGCGAGACAAAAACATGTTTTGGTGACCTCAGAAATTAAATTTAAAAAGTGGTGACTTATGTGAGAATACAAACTTTTTTGGTGACGTATGTGGAATTACCCCTTATTTTTATTCAAATTGAAGCGCATGATCAAGTGAGAACTAAAAGTTTAGGTGAGAATATGAGAACTCTTTATAAATATCAGATGGAATTTTAGATATGTGTGATCTTTTCATTTATCAATGATAGTTGTGTGTTATTACTCATCACTTGTTTATTTTTGTCATTTAACATAAATAGGAAATTTTCACTTAAGTACTTTGTATTATACCGATTTTTCACTTAATTACCCAAAAAATGAATTTGGCTTGTAAATCCCCTGAACTTGCCTAACGTGGCACTTCATCCTGACGGTGTTAAATTGTTGACAAAAAGTCCAAAATACCTTCAATTAAACATTAAATTTTCAAAAATTTGTCATTTATTCTCTCTCTTTCTCTTTAGGCCTCTCCCTCCCTCGCAATTACAGAGTGCTCTTCACACGAGAGCATCTCTCATTCTCTCATCATCCTCACCATAACCACTAGCTTTCTCTATTTCAACCAGTAACAAAAATCACCACAATACTAAAAATTGACAAAACTCAATTTAAAATCCAATATGCTTATAAACTTGTAATTGAAGGTTAGGTGCTTATAAAATAATAAATGATATAAATCTTTTGCAATGTTTCTAAACTTAATTCATGAATAAAAGAAACAATTTACATATAAATTAGCTACCGAGTTCCTGAGGAAGATTCGCGCGTACGACTCCGCTACCACAAATTGAAGAACAAATTAAAATCCACCAAAATCGAGATTTCGCCCAATTTGTTGAAAAACTACAAATTGAAATCCACTCTCAATTTGTCGAAGAACCACAAATTAAAATTCACCCTCAAAATTAATTGTTTTTTAATCTCGACAAATTGGGACTGGATTAATTTGCTTCAATCAACACTAGAGATCAAGATCTGATTGCGCAAGACTCAAATCTCACAAATCGAAGCTCACAAATTGATATTGACGTTCAAGATCTGAGACAACTATAGTGGTCTCAGCTCCGCCTTTGATGGAGGTTCCAGGGAGGCTGCCGCACTTGTGGCAGTGCTCGAGCAGCAGAACAAGAATCTGGCGGCAGGAGGGAGTAGGAGGAGAGATACATGTCGATGCAGGAGAGGTGGAAGGAGTGGGAGCACTGCGGGGTGATATGGGTCATTTGCGACCCTTTCCGAACCCAAATAACTCTCATTTTAGCGCACTTTTCGCCTCGTTTCGGTCTTTGGAGGGCCATCGAGTGCGGAGATCTACCATGGAGTGAATTGATTTGTAGGAGTGCATTTGGAGCGTATTTAGAGCAAAATCGGAGCAAAGGAGGAGATGGCTTGTAGCCCAAACTACTGGCCAATTGGAGATCAAGAGAGTGCCACGATCGTGACACCGCAAAATGAGCGAGGACAGGAGCTTCGTCACGATCTCCGCAACGATCGTGACAATTCGGCGTTGCAACAGCAAAAAGGAGTTGTCACGATGATGCAGCGATCATGACACCATCGTGACAAGAAGGCGACAAAGACGAATGTCACGGTCGTGACACCTTTAGTCACGATCGTGACCACGACAAAATTCATAAAAACAGTCACGATCCAGTCACGACGGCGCGACAAGGAGACAACGGTAAAAGGTTGTCACGATCGTGACACGACCAATTTTTAGCTACATATAAATAGTCAAGAGCTAAGTTGACCTAAACACACTCTACTTTACACACACTCCGAAGCCATCAGCCTCTACCCATCATTTGCCACTCAAAACCCCTCAAGAACCCTCGAGAACACTATTCCATTGCTTGGGGTCAAAAGCTCCAAATCCACCATCTCCTAGCTTGGAGAAAGAAGTTTCCACATCACTTCCACCATTGAAGCAAGAGAATCATCAAGAGAAGCTTGTGTCTACAAATTGAAGAACTCAATGCCCTCCATGGGCTCTAGTTTGCTTCTTTCTTCTTCCCTAACTCTTTCCATTTGCTTTTTCATGTATTTCACTTTGAGCACCATGGTTGTAGGCTAAACTCCTACAACCATGGGTGCTAGACTATTGTAGGAGGTTATGACTATCTAAGTTTGATATATATTCATGTTTGAGCATATGCTTGTGAGTTTACTTGGTTGTAATGCTTGATGATGACTTATATTATTGTTTGTGAGAGCATGTGATAATGTGTTTGAATCTTGCACTTGAACATGACTTGAATGCTTACTTGTGAGAGATTGTATGTATTTGTGGTTATGTTAGAGTTAGAGCTCGAAAACTTGTCTGAGAGGAAGGTTTAAGAGTGGATATAAGTAGACCCAAAGGTTTAGAAGCAAAACTTCAACCTTCGAATCGAAAATAGTTGTGCTTAATGCTTCCTAACGTCGATCGTAACATCCCGAAAGGGTAGTCGACGTTAGGAAAGGCTTAGTCCGAGAGGATAAGCGCTTACAACTTAGATCGCTTGCATTGCTTGATAGTGAATAGTTGATAACTTGGATTGACATATCGACGTTGGTCTAGCACCTGTGGTGGCTAGTTACTTGTGGAATATTGTGTTTATTGCTTTTGTTTTAGCTACATTGATCTTTTAGTGCCATTTTAATATTTCTCACGTGAATGAATGTGTGTCAATTAGTTACTACAATCAACCACCAAAAATTGTGTCATTTTAATACTTTTTACGACGCAGCAAATCGATTGTTTACACGAAAACATTAATAAGTTGATCCCCGAGAGTTCGACCCGGAAACCGGAAATACACAAATTACTTGAACGATTAAAGGGCGACCTTTTCTCGCCTTTCACGGGGGCGCATGTTGATGTCGCAGTCGGAGAAGCTGGTGGAAGCCTCCGCTGTGAAGGTCTGATTCGGGAGGGAGTGGAGCACCTTCTTCTTCACCCCTTTGTTCGCCGTCGTCGGAGAAGGTCGCTTCTGTCGGAGAGCCGCCGGAGCCAGGCGCATAGGGCCACCGCCACCAGGCCAAGCACGCATATCATGGTGCACCACAAAATTCTAATTGCAATTTTATGGCCCTAGATGATAATGATGGGGTTTTTATTTGGTGACCAAGGACTGTGTTCATACTTGAAACCAGAAACAAAGAGTTAGAAGAAGGGTATATATGGTATTTTTATAAAAAAAAAACACTCATGTGACCTTCACGTGACCAAAAATTAACACTTTCAGGCCTAACTAGCATATTAAGCAAGTTCAAGTGGTTCACAAGCCAATTTCATCTTCTAGGGTAGTTAATTGAAAAACTGGTACAGTACAGAGTACTGGAATAAAATTTTCCCAACATAAATAAAAGGGTATGTTCATATTTTATACTATTACCTATTTTACTTGATAAAATAATTTCATTTATTTAATTACACAATTTCACGTACGAATAGGCAATTTGGTTTATTCACGAAGTTAGTTTCGTTTTTACGTACACGTTTTACTAATACAAACACATTTCATTTCATATCGTATTACATATATCTAGGGATGGCATAAAAATCTGAACCTGACGGGTACCCGATGAACCTGCCCCGATCGGAA
>JAYMTQ010000777.1:0-15936 GCA_036897385.1 Geranium incanum | reverse complement strand
ATGAATTGGCTGAAAACGACTGATTCAGAAACTGAATCAAAAATACGTTAATGAAATAAAATACTATGATATTCGATGCAGCTAGCCACCAACATATAGTGTTAAAGGCCAATTGGATTCGGATCGCGACACAAAGTGAAATAAGAATAACGTTTTATTTGGTCTATGAATTGGCTGAAAACGACTGATTCAGAAACTGAATCAAAAATACGTTAATGAAATAAAATACTATGATATTCGACCGTTCGGATAACTGTTTTCAAATAAAACAGAGATAATAACGTTCAGATGACTTATGAATCGATAGAAATTAATGGATTCTGAATAAAAAAAATGTTGATGCAGTAAAATATTATTAACCGAAATATTACCTTAATCAGTCATTCATATGGCTATATCCAAATACAACGAAGATAAGAACATTTGAATAATTTATGAATTGACAGAAAACGGCTGATTCTAGTGAAGTATTATTATATTTTTATTATTAAAACAAAAATATACTCTTTTGATCGATTATTTTTATAGTAGTTTATAGATCGTTTATACAGTTATTTTCAAATAAATCAAAGATAATATTATAGACGTGTCGTGTCATGTGGTGAAAGTAAATAGTGCCCAAAATGGACCTCCCAATTTGTATTTATGTGCAAGGTCAACAATTCTCTACACTTATATCTCTCTATCCACTATTGAGCTTTTCATATTTTCTTCTTCTAATATTCTTCACAAACATGTTCATGGGAATTTCCAGTTGTGTCTATGGTGATAGCTTCAAAGATGATAATGGCCCATAACACTACCGAAAGACAAAAAAGACATAGTTCATGTATTGCATAATCAGAATCATATTTGCTCTGAAAATGACTAGGCCTTGTGAGAATTTGGTTTTATAGAGAGCTCTTGAAATTTATTTGATTAAGTGGTCAACTGCTCGATTCTTTAATTTGATGGTCTAAATTCGAGTCACGCTGCAGTATTAACCAAATTCAACCCTAAAAAGAATTATTTTTAAAGCATTTGTTAATTATTGATTAGTGATGACACAAATATATTACATTGCATGATTGTGATGAATTTTAATACAAGTGACATCAAATCAAACTTATAAGTAATTTTCTGCATTGCATTATCATCAAATCAAGAAAATTAGGGTTCTCAAGAGCAATTAAAATTTACATGATTAAGTAATTTAATGTTCAATTATTCAATCTAATAGTCAAAATTCGAATTGCATAGACATTATTAAATTTAAACGTTTCCTAGAAACAATCATTATGAGATCATTTGATTTAGTGCAAGTACCAATTACACTACATATTGTAATGAATTTTGATATAAGTGACATCAAATCAAATTTAAAAGTGATTTTCCTCATTGCATTATCTTCAACCTTTTCAAATTAGGGTTATTGAGATCGATTAAAACTTACTTGCTTAAATAATAAACTGCTCAATTTACTGGTTATAATTCGAATTATGGAGACATTGTTGAATTTAACAGTTTTTAAGAGCGATATTCAATTCAGTGCAAATAAAAAGCACACTGCATATTGTGATGAAACTTGATATAAGTAACTTCAAATCAAATTTAAAAAAATTTCCTCATTGCATCCTAGTCAAATCAATCCAACTACAACAATAGAGAGCGGCTAAAATTTACTTAATCAAATAATATAGCGCTTGAGATACGTGACACAAATCATACTGCATATTACAATGAAATTTGAAATAAGTGACATCAAATCAAACCCAAAAGAGATTTTCCTCGTTGTATTCTCGTCAAATCAATCCAACTACAGCTCCATAGAGCGACTAAATTTTTTTTACTCAAATAATTAAGTGCTCGATCGTTCAATCTAATAGTAAAAAAATTCAAATTACGAATACATTTTTAATTTTTGCCGTAAACCGACTCTTCGAGAACGAGATACGTGACACAAATCACATTGCATACTGCAATGAAAGTTGAAACAAGTGACATCAAATCAAACCCAAAATATATTTTCCTCGTTGCATCATCGTCAAACCAATCCAACTACAACTCTAGAGATAACGACTAAAATTTACTTAATCAAATAATTAAACGCTCGATCGTTCGATTTGACGATAAAAACTCAAAGTACAAATACATTTTTAAACCTTTCCGTAAACCGAATTCTTAAGAACGAAATACATGATACAAATCACACTGCGTATTGAGATGAAATTTGATATAACAAGTGACATCAAATCAAGCCCAAAAGTGATTTATATCATTGCATTATCATCAAATCAATCGAATATGGCATGTAATGCCATCACAAAGCCACCCAAAACCCTCCCATGGATCACGCGGCCGCAGATTTTGGTTGATGGGATTGAAATGTATTCGAAAGAAGTGAAAAGATCAATAATGAAGCTTTCATCAAATTTTCGGAATCATTGAAATCGAAGTGCATGCGAAAATGGCCTACGTAGTTGCACGTTCTATACATTATGTTCACATCAATCTTAACAATTACACGTAAATATGAGAAAAACATAAACTTGAATTTTTGATATTTTAAGATAATGTAAAGAATTCGATACAAGACAAAAAAAAGGAAAAAAATTAGAATATGATTATATTTAGCCTAATTAACAGTGTTTTTTCGATGACAAAAGGGTTTTAAAAATGATTAATCAAGAACTTTAAATTAATTAATTATTAATAGTATTAATCGGTTGTTTGAGCCAAACACTTTTCTAACGAAGTTATAACAAAACAAAATTAAGCTCGACTCGACTAATTTACATCTCTAAATGATAATATGTCTAAAGGTAAAATACTTTTTCAACAGGACCCGCATAGACTAAACCAAAGAAGGTCCGGTTAACCAGGCTGAATGGTCAATACTTGATCTTCAATTTATCGTTCGTTGTCTATTTTATGTTCAAATATTTTATTTAAGCTCGATTTTTTTATTCATTCAACTACTTATAATTAAATATATGCATAAACGCCCAAAAAAGCGAGTCAACATATACGGGAGTGACACATGTCGTCTCAATTTCAATTTGATTTTCTTGGTTATTCGCTGATTTTAGATTATGCAAACTAAAATTCAATAGTTTACTTAAGAACTAAACCATAACAAACCATTATTTATGATTTTCATTTTTTCGAGAGTTTGGTTCGACCCGATTCGCTGTTCGCACTCAAGTGAGAACAATAAAAACCAGAAAAATAATTAGCAAGAATCAACAATGAATCAAACAGAGAGACCTGACAAGACCAAACCAAACACTCTCAGGACATAAAAATACAAACCAAAAAAAGCAGCAGCAATACCATGTTTTCACGGTCTTTCTTCTTCAGTCTCCAATTTCTCAGCTAACTTCTCTGGTTCTTTTTTTTATCAGCAAATTATGTATCAAGATTTGGGCTTTAATTTCTCTAGTTTTGAAAATGAAGAAAATGGTAACACTAACACCCTTACATTCTCCCCCCACAGATGTAAGTAATACTGCACGAATCGTCGATCGTGATACTGTACTGATGGAGTGGCCGCGCCAGGAAGATCGGGAGGCGGAGCAGCACCTCGCATACGCACTCATCGTCCACGGCCATCAGCCACCGGCAGCAGTCCTCCACCGGCGTCTCCCCGTGCCTGCGCTCGTTCTGGCTCTGGCGGCCAGAGCTAGAATGACGGTGGTGGTGGTGGTGGTGGTGGTGGGCCATCCCCTCCAGGATCTTGCTTCCCGGAGGGGATGGCGAGGGCGGAGCATCGTAGTCGTGATGCTCCGCCCTGTAGGGAAGCAACGAGCATGCGTGGTTCGCCAGGGCAAACTGGGAGAGGCAGAGCGGGCGGGGCCGCATAGGTGGTGGCCTGCTTATCTGGCTCTCCACGACCAAGACTAAAAACACGGGCAAGAGCGTCAATGGGAGAATTCTCATCCTCTACAAAAAAAACAAGGGAAGAGTGATTTTGGAGTAATAACTACTGCTCAACTTCTATATATACAGTTTGGATTCATAACCTTTGTGTGTATTTGAAAAATCAACAGCAAAACCCTAACTAAGTATGTGAAGGACATATAGTTGATAAGTAGATGTAATGTAGCAGTTTTGAGTTTCTGAAATTGCTTATAAGGTTGTCATACATTAAGTGTGACAAAATTGTTAGGTAACATTCCTACTGCAGTACACAAGCAGGAAAAAATTAATAATGCGAGCAATGTTCTAAAGCTCGGCCTAGGCGGCCATTTTAGAACGCCGACCCGATTTCATCTAATCAAGCGAATCTAGGTGGATACAGGCTATTTAAAAAAATATAGTCGATAGAATGCGAAAAACAAAAATAATTTATACATATTATTTTTTGAAAAGCGTGAATGTAACAATTGTTATATTTTTATATCCTAAATATTAACTAATAACTTTTTATATACTTATTGTAATTGTATATATGATAAAACTATTTAATAAATTTTAGAAAATAGCAAAATACAAATCCGATTAATCATCGGTGTCCCTATCCGCCCGACTAGCACCTAGTGTTTTTTTAGAACGCTGAATACGAGTAGCAGAAGAAATATCATCAGCACAAAGCTCAGGAATGAAGACTTACCGGTTAGGATTCTGAGCTCACGACAGCCGCTGCATCACTAATCTGTATCTCCCGCTGCAATTTCAGAGAAGCAAGAACAAGGTCAGAAATCAAAACTTGATTAAAGAAGACGGAAAAAATTCTGGAGGGCTGGAGAGGAAGATTTTGACCTTGAGATCGCCAAAATAGGAGCCATGTGAATCAATCCGTCGTCATTACATTTCTCTCCCTCTTTTCATCATTCAGTGAGCAAAAGTATTTCATGACATAAACATTAGTCCTAATCGAACAATCACTACCCGAAGCTAGTGAACTCCAAGATAATAGTATGCAGAACCTAAGCAATGTACTTCCACTACCCTAATTTCATTGATAACCCACTTGCCATTTTCTTGAGCTCTAACGCTCTCACAATCTTGTTTCTCATAACAACAACTATTAACGGTTAGTTCTGAAATAAATAATATAATTAGATGAATCTCTTCCTATAACTTCATTGTATAGAACTTGGCTTTGGTATTTCCACAAAACTGAAAAGGGGTGCATCTATATGAACGGAAAATTTAAAATTATATCTCAAAATCTACTTCCACTAAAAGTCATGTAACTCGAGAACATACTCTGCATGATTTTGGCATAAATATGAACCCGTGATAGAAAGTGTGCTATATAGACCACAACAAAAGCAACCTAACCAATACCAGCAATGCGAAAAGGCCACTACTACATGACATGAAAGTGAAAATTGAAATTACACACGATAATCAGCAACTTCAACAACCTTAACATGTATTGGATAAAATTCATAGGTTGTTTCTACATGAATCCAGTTCACAATTAATTTCTGAACAGAGATTTTCAAATTTGATATCAGCAACAATTGTAAAACCGAATTAGAACATGTTTCATGATTAAATTTACCCCCGGGCCAAATTTGTCTGTTTCAAACCCGACTCGAGCATTTTTGCTCTTCCAACTCTCTTTCTTCAACACCGCGATTTCTCTTTCCTTTTCAATCTTCTTGTGCAATTCGCTCTTAAATTCATAGGTTGTTTCTACATAAATCCACTTCACAATCAATTATCTGAACATATATTTTCAAATTTGATAACAGCAACAATTGTAAAACTGAATCAGAACATGTTTCATGAATAGGTTCACCTGCAGGGAAAGTTTGTCTGTTTCAGACCAAACTCGAGCATTTTTCCTCTTCCAACTCTTTGTTCTTCAACGCCGCTATTTCTCTTTCCTTCTCAATCTTCTCCTTGCGTACCCTCAGCTCCTCCGCCCTCACTCTCCATCCCTCCTCCAACATCGCGACAAACTTATCTTTGATCTCGAGCAGAGGGTCCCGATCAATCAGCTGATCGCCCTTATACGCTTCTCTCAGCATTGCAGTCTTGATCGCCCCTTTCCGCGACAAGTAGAATATCCCCGGATGCCTAGTGAACGCGGTGGAGAAATCATTGGAGAATCGGAACTCCTCCTTGAATTTCCCCAACAGCGGGACCGCAACCCTCTTGTGCAGCGAGAGGGATATCAGTTCGTGTAAAACTCCAACCCTCCACTTCTCCATCTCCCTCGAAGCCGGGTCGAGACTCGACACGTTTTCGTATGGTGATATGTAATCAAGCTCCATCCAATCCCTAGTCCACTCCCTCATTTCCTTCTTGAGGTAACAACCCTTTGGGAGCTTCACATTGAAACTAGTCCTAACCCTAATTCCAGTGACCCTCTCCTCCTCGTCGAATCTCCGCTCAATCACAGATTTCGCAAAATTAGGGTTCCAGGAAACCAATTCCAGATACCAATTCCTCTTCCCATCGCCAGGACACCCAATCAATCTGAAGTATTCTGGGTATCTCGGGACCAAATCGACCATCAAATCGTTCGGAAACCCAAAAACCCTCTTCACTTCAATCAATTTCTCGGCGCTCAAAACCCTATTCTCCGCCATCATCAACAATTTACACAGCCTCTCCACCAGCAAAGCCTCGTTCGATCCCAAAATCCTCCTCTCCTCGTCCAGGAACCGATCGAGCCGATCGCTGGGTCGAATAAAGGGGACGGGATCGGATCTGGGTTTGATCCGATCGCGATAGGTCTCGAAGAGAAATGGGTTTTGGGCGAGGAAGGTGGTGGCTCTGACGTAGAGGCGGAGGCGCTCGCGGCGGTTCTCGAGGTATCGGACGGCGATGGCTCGGCCAGGCTCGTTGAGGACCTCATTGACGACGCGAGAGCAGAGCTTGTAGCTCTGGTCGTTGGCAATGGCCTGGTCGAGCTTCGGGTCCTTTCGCCATACGACCCTGAGGCTCGAGATGGGTCTGGAAGAGATCGATTTGGGTTTCAGGGTATGGAGGAAAGTGGAGAGCTTGAAGATCATTGCCTGGAGCTAAAAGGGATAAAAAAAAGGGTTCGAGCTTTAGCTAACAGAGAGCTTGAGCAAGACGAAGACTATTTTGGACTGTCAATTGAAGTGTTGAACTATTAAGGGGTTACTGTCATTTACCCAACTATTGAAAATTTGATGAAAGATTAAGAGTACATTTTCGTCTTTTTAATTTAAAAATTAATAAATTACATTCAAAATTTTAACAGTCGCGTAAAGTAATTAGGTGTCCACTTTCAAACATAGGATGAATATCTATTTTTTTGGTATTGTTGAGTGTGGTTTACTGTCTTTTACCCAACTATTAATTATTAAAATCAACTATTTCGTAATTTTCTTAAACATTACATTTCTCCCAATTCAACAAACCGTAACTCAATCAACGCTATGAATCAGATCAGGAACAATCCACTAACTCAAAATTTGAACGATTGGAGCTTCGAAGAGCTAAAATCCACATAATCGGACCCTAATCAGAGCAAAAAAAAGAGAAGAGGAAACACGGATCTGAAACGAAGAAGCGAAGAGAAGAACTGTACCGTGGATTTGAACTCAAACATGAAGGCGGAAATGGCAGTGCGAGGGATCGCCGGAGAGATGTCGGAGTATCGCTGGTGACGGTTCCGGCGATCGATACGAGGAGACGTGAGACCAAATCCAAGAAAATGAGAGAGACTTATTTGAGATAAAAATAACGGAACCGGCCAAACCGACCCAAAATATAATCGAACTAAAAAGAATCGATTTGATTCGATTCAAAACATAATCGAATTGAACTGTATCAGTATGATTTCAGTTTATAAAATAAGAATCTATACAAAATAAATCGAACTGAACTGAAAACGGACATGTGACTCATTGTAAGTCAACGAACCAAATAAACTGGGCCTAAAGATATTAGGCCAGCAGAAAACAAGTCAATTTATGAAGTCAAGATCGACCAAAATGTGAGAATCTCATGAAAATATATTCAAAGTAAATCCAACAAAAAACCGATAAGTCAAAACGGTCTATAATGTGAGAATTACATGAGATTTGATTTTTTGACAAACCGAATCGAACTAAAAATCAACATGTTAAAAACCGTTTGGCTTTAGTTTTTATTGTTTAGAACTGAATTGATTGGTTTGGTCAAAAACCGAACCGTGAACAACCCTAATTAGGGTTGCTCAAATTAACCTAAAAACCATTCGGAACCGAATGAAATCGGTCCAATCTCGGTTCTTAAACTTGAGAACCAAAATAATTCAAATTCCTTAGCAAAATTGAACCCAATCACAGCGTGCCCAATACCACTCTTAAACCTTCTAAATTTAATATCAAGTTATTGTCATACTGAAGACCCACACTGACACAGTGACCCAGTGTGCACTCGGTTGTGGCCTCGGCCACAGTTCGAGTGGGAGTGGGTGCTTCGTAGGGTGGGAATGGGGTTGGGGTAGTAGATAGGTGGGTGAACCCAGGTGAGTAGATAGGTAGTAAAAAAAAAGAGAAGTTATTGTCATATTTAACTTAGTTTGCATCTAAATATACTAATACCCCTTCAAAGCAAGACATATATCATTCATCCCAATAAAACAAATAAAAACCTAAATCATCCACAAATACGACAGTCAAATGAGGGTTCCAAAAACCCAATACAAATAACTTCTAAACAAAAACAAGCCCTAAAACCCAGATTAAACATAATCAAACAAACCTCTAAAATCCCAAATCACAAACCAATGAATTCGACAAATAAGAAAAAACACACAAACAAAAACACAATTTCAATGAACCCTAACCGAGAATCGACTAGAAAAGGACTTCTTTATTTTATCCAATCCATCATCCCTAATAGTCATGATCGTGATCTCATCAAAGACAAACAAAAGAAAATACATAATAGTGTTAAAAATCAGGACAAATTAATGAAAAAATGATACCGAAAATCAATAAATTTAATACATTATGATATATCGTACTCCACGAGGTTCCAGTTGATGTCAAAAATAAATGTAACCTAAGCCATTCGAATACTTCCCTTATCATCCTTCATCCAAGAAATCCTAGTACTTTTTTCGTGGATGGCCACACTAGCAAATCGCACAAAGTTTGTTGAACTAGCTTACCTTCCATCATCAGAATGATGAGGGGCTCCAATTTCCAGATGAGAGGTATTGACGCCGCGAGCACGTCAGTGAAAAACTTCAAACAAGGCCACGGGAAATATTTCCCGTGCTTCTTGTACTGACTCCTTAGATAGCGAGCTAGCTTATATCGAGGTTTAAGGGAGTTCCAATACTCCTCAAAAACCGAGAATCAGCCAGAAAAAGACTTCTTCATTTTATCCAATCCATCCTCTCCAATAGTCATGATCTTGACTTCATGACCACGATCCAGAAGCTCATTAGCAAAATTAATATCAATTTATTGTCATATCTAACTTAGTTTGCATCTAACATATACTAATACCCCTTCAAAGTAAGACATAAAACTTTCATCCCAATAAAATAAATAAAAACCTAAATCATCCACCAGAACAAGTGGCGAATGATTTAGGTTTTTATTTGTTTTATCGGGATGAATGTTTTATGTCTTACATGTTTTATGTCTTACTTTGAAGGGGTATTAGTATATGTTAGGTTAGGGGTGTTCATCGGGTCGGGTTGGATAGACCCGATCAAGTTTGGGTTCACTCGGCAAGTCTCGGGTCTAGAAAACCAGACCCAAGACTTGACTCGGGAGAGGTGTCGGGTGGTTGGGTTTGGGTGTAGTCAGGTGTCGGGTGAGTCGGGTTGATTCGAGTACAACCCAACTCACTTGATGGGCCCAAAAATTTTAGCCCATTACAATTGAAATCAGAGTTAACCCTAAACCCCCAAATTCAGAAATTTTAACCCAAAATTGAAATAAATTCAAATTCAAAACCGTCAATTTCAAATTAAAATTGTAATTGGAACCCTT
The DNA here is from genome assembly GCA_036897385.1 of Geranium incanum. Lineage (NCBI taxonomy): Eukaryota > Viridiplantae > Streptophyta > Magnoliopsida > Geraniales > Geraniaceae > Geranium > Geranium incanum. Next base: position 6,031 of record JAYMTQ010000777.1, on the reverse strand, counting down.
AATTGAACTATAATAAGAATAAAGGGCTAGCCCATTTTGCTAATTGGGTGTCGGGTGAGTCGGTGGTTTCGTAGATGTCACCAGAGACTCGACTCGACCTCTGTCGGGTTGGGTCAATCCAACCCATTTCTCACATGGTTTTGTCGGGTCTCGGGTCAATCGAGTTTGGGTCGAGTTGGGTCATCGGGTGAGTCAGGTACCGGGTAAAAATGGACAACCTATATAAGATGCAAAATGAGTTAGATGTGGCAACAAATTGCTATTAACTTTAGAAGGTTTAGGAGTGAAATTTTGGTTAGAAATTTAACAACTTTTTAAAATATATTAGAAATGAAAAACACATATTTTTTTTAAAAATCAGTAGCGTAGCTTGGTGTGCACGAACCAGCCTAATTGTGTGCCGCTTAAACCTGAAGCCCATTTAGGATTTTAAAATTTCTCGGAACCAGAACCACTATCTGAGCTGCTGCTGCTACTGTTGGTACTCTCACTATCTGAGTCACTTGAACTCTCGGAATCAAATGACGAGGATTTTGCCAATTAACAAGCACAGTCGCGATCTGCTAAAACAAACAAAAACTTGAGATCAAAAACAGAAAAGAAAAGAAAATACATACAGAGTTTAAGAAATGGAATAACTAATCCCAACAGTAATACTTAAAGATATTCTCTAATTCCAATTGCAAATCACGATCATATCTGCCAAAACAAACAATCAAAAGATAAAAAGTGATAGTGTAAAAATAATGATGACATCAAGTTAATAACCTGGAATCAAGAACATCCCTATCATATGATTTACATTCGGTTGCACTTGCGTGGAGTAGGATCTTTCACAAAGAATATTCTAGTACCTGGTTTGTGGAGGGATTGAATAAGCCGATCACACCTAGTCTGTGGAAGCCTCTTCTCCTCCATAATCTAGTCCAAATATTCAACAAGGTCATGTTGTAGTTTTAAGGCGCTCCAATACTCCTCAAGCAAAGCCTTGAGAATGGTGGTGCTAGGGTCCTCCAAATCATCCTCATTTATGTCAACTTCAACATTATGTGACTTGCTTTCTTGGGCTTGGGCCGGCCCGAACCCATCACTCACCGGAGAGACTCCTCTCCGACCAAATTTAGCCGGAAGGAGTTTCTGTTGTTCTTCCAGTAATTTGTAAATTATTGTTACTCAAGAGTTTTTTTACTTGTGAATGTATGTGCATAATTTGATTGTTCTTGCAATTTGAAGCTTAGATTTTGTATTTTTTTGGAGCAGTACTTGGGTTTAATTGTATAAGCTCGTTCGATTCTGAGCTCGAGCTAAGCTCAAACCGAATATTTTCTTCACGAGCTAAATTGAGCCCTGCCAAAATGAGTAGGTTCGTAAAGGAAACAGATTATTTAATTGATCGAGCTGGCTTAAAACGAGGCCCATTAAGAAAACGAGTGAACTAAAAGTTATGATCAAGCTGGATCAGGCCCAAAACGAGGCCCATTAAGAAAAGGACTGAACTAAAAGTATTGATCAAGCTGGATCAGGCCCAAAATGAGGCCCATTAAGAAAACGAAATATGTAATCGGTCCTGCCTAAGCCCAAAACGAGGCCCAATAAGGACGCGAGAAATAATCTGGTGTATGGAGCTTCAGGGTAAGGAAATTGCAACCGACCAAAACTGGAAGAGCAAGCTTAGCAACAATGGTGGGAGCGAGTCTCGTGTTCTTGGTGATTCTAGTTTCTGCAACTTCTGGAGCTGCTTCGCAGTGCTCGATTCAAGGTTGTTCCTTCTCTGTCAGTTTCCGCCATTTTTCTTGTTCGTTGCTTCGTTTTTTACTTCTCGAAGATCCCATTTCTGTGAACTGGAGAAATTTGTGGTTTTCAGCTTCGTGAATTTAGTTTACTTTGGTGTGGGAGTGATGTTTGGTTATGGTGATTATGGGTTGAGGTTTGGGGATTTTGGGTTTTGGGTTTTGAGTTCTGTTAGCTGTTTAGGTAACAAGTTTTAGGGAAATTTGAATGGTAAAGTTGGAGCATTGCTTGAATTGAGCTTGTTGGAGGAAGTGGATTAGTGGAATGTTGGTGAGAGGCTCTGAATTTGGGTTGTTTGATTTCTGGTTTTTTTAATAATGATGTTTGAGTGTGACCAAATCTTTATGAACTGGAGAAATTTGGGTTGTTCAGTTTCATTAACTTAGTTTACTTTGGTGTTGGAGTGATGTTTTGTTATGGTGATTATGGGTTCTGTAGCTTGAGGTCTGGGGATTTGGGTTTTGAATTTTGGTAGCTGTTTGGCTCATAAATTCTAGGGAAATTTGAATGGGAAAGTTGGGTAAGTGCTTAAATTGAGCTGATTGTGTAATATTTGTATACATTTTTTCTTGATTGTTGTGATGTGAGGTCACTGATTGGAGGGATTGGATCAGTGGAACATTGGTGAGAGGCTTTGGATTTGGGCTGTCTTGATTTCTGGGTTTTTGGATAGTGATGCTTGAGTGTGAGTCGTGTGACCAAATCTATATGAACTGGAGAAGTTTGGGGTGTTTAATTTCATGAATTTTGTTTACTTTCGTGTGGGAGTGATGTTTTGTTCTGGTCATTATGGGTTCAGTAGCTTGAGGTTTGGGGATTTGGGTTTTGAATTTTGGTAGCTGTTTAGGTCATAAATTCTAGGGCATGTTGAATGGGAAAGTTGGGTTCGGGCTTAAATTGAGCTGATTTTGTAATATTTGTACACATTTTTCTTGATTGTTGGTTGCCATGTGAGTTCACAGTTGTGGAGGAAGTGGATTGGTGAGAGACTCTGGATTTGGGTTTTTGGATTTTGATGTTAGAATGTGTGTTATTAAATATCATATGTTTAGTTGGTAAAATCATTGAAAATGTATTGATTGCTTACTCCAAAGCATTTGAGTTGGTTGATCAATTTCATATCATTATCGTTGTTTTTGTTGGGAATGCGTTTATTTTACTAATGTCAAGGCCAATAGCTGCTGGTTTGTGGATTTCAGATTTTTTATAGCTGTTTAGCTCATAATCTCTATGGCGTTTTGAATTGGAAATTTGGAGCAGTACTTGGATTGAGCTGCATGTGTAGTAATTGTATACATTTGTTCTTCTTGGTTTTCAATGGGAGTAGTTGTTTCCACTGGAAGTTTATGATATTTTCGGTAGCTTCTAGTTGGGGGATTTTGGGTTTTATAGCTGTTTAGCTCATAAGTTCTACGTCATTTCGAACGGGAAATTTGGATAATTGTCTACGGGTTTTTTGGTTCTTGATGGTAGTAGTTGTTTTCAATGGAAGTTTATGATATTTTTGCCAGCTTCTAGTTGATTTTGGGTGTTTATAGCTGTTTAGCTCAATCTCATACTTCATACGTCATTTTTAATGGGAAATTCGGGGTATTACTTGGATTCAGTTGCATGTGTACTAATTGTATACATTTTTCTCTTTTTTTCCGGTTTTCTATGGGAGTAGTTGATTTCAATGGAACTTTATGATATATTCGGTATTTTCTGGGGATTTTGGGTGTTTATAGCTGTTTAGCTCATAAGTTGTTTAGAAAATTAAATGGGAAATTGGGAGTACTTTGATTGCGCTGCATATGTAGTATTGCCCACATTTGTTTCCTTATTGTTTTCAATGGAAAGGTTATGATTTTTTTTTGTTCGAGCCAGGAATTCCACTGGTGAGGAAAATCAGCGAGCTTCCTCAGAGTGACTATGGAAGAGGCTCTCCTTCTTAGATAGCAAAACTTTTCTACTTCCTTGCTGATGGACGCTCTCAAATCCCCTGAAATGAAGGCGAATTGATGCTCCATTGGGTCGTCCGATATACAATCAAACAGTCCCTTGGTAATAATCTGACCATCTATGTCAAAGGCCGCAAATCCACTTGCTTTATCTGTCGTAAAAATCCAACTGCTGCACCATTTTCTAAACTGTTGAGAATACGGATGAAACAACCACGACAGCATGCTTCGGGCTCGGATGTACTTAGATTCACTGTAGTCACTTGACACATACACTACCTCAAACTTATCTTCTTGTGCTCGCTCGCGATACTTTGATTTCAACATGCGTACATTGTGATTGTGGTCATAGTATCTAGAACCAAACAAAACAAGAACCCTCTTCCCTTATCAAATCCACCAGCAGCAGCAGGGCGGATGAATTGGTATAGTCCTGGGGGGAACAGCAGTTGCAGAGTTACCTCTTTTGTAAGTCTTGTGTACTCCGCCTCGTAAAGAGACTGTCTTGTAAAAGGGTAGCCTCCAATCATTGTGGTGGTGTTTATGGGAACAAGTATCGGGAAAGTAAACAGGTACAAAGACGAACTCGGTACCGCCCAGAGGCAAGAGCACATGGTAAGCCTGTGAGTGTCTATGGATCCATGGAGGGTCCGTAATCGATTGGCTGAATAAATAAAACAACCATCTTTCCCTTGAGGTCATCCACCCACACCCTTTCTCTTCGACCGTTGTCGTTTTTGATAAGAAAATGTCTGCAACTAGTCAAGAGGAGGTCCTCCAATATTTGCCTATTGATTTAAGCCCTGGGACATTTGAGTTGAATACATATAGTTTTGGGAAAATCAGCTTACAGGAGCTGAGGAGCAGGTAAATTTTTGGGAAAATCATTTTTTCATGTAACCACAATTGTTTTTTGTAGCCAAGTGGTAACCAGATCATTACTTGCCTGAACATGATATATTCAGGATTAATAGATGGATGCGAAGTCCACCCTGCTCGTGATGAACAAATTCTCCACGCGTTTAAAATTTGTTGGTGTAATACGTTGACCTTGACTGGACGGAATTCAAACAAAGGAGGACCACAAGCTTGGGGCTCGCCGACACTTCAAGTATCAGCATTAAGAAACTTCTCGGGGTTAGCATTTCTTCATTCATATTCATAGCTGAGTCGAGGGACCAGCCTCATCATGGTGATTATAGGGAATCTCTGATCGTAATGTGACATAAGTTGGCTAGAGACGCCCCCTCTACTGATCCAACCCTAATAGTAGGGGAAGAAGTTGAGATGTGTTTCTATGGATATTAGTTGAGAAACAAATGATGTATTATCTTAAATAGTAATGAGTGATAATATTGTAATGGAAAGATCGATGGTCATTCGATTCCATTCTGTCGATACCAACAAATTACGTAAATGCAATGACTTAGATAGGAGAGTTTTGAATTTTCTAGTTCGAGAGGATGGCTTGTCGACTAAGTCTCTGATTCCAATAAGCGACTCGAAACTCTGTTCGCGGTTATCAGAGAATGTTCTTGCTTCTTGCCAATTAACTCTCATCTCCTTCACCTAAGAGCAGTCGTAGAATTGAGGCTACCACCCAAACAATGTCCATAGCCAGCTGAAATGTTTGTGATTGAGCTAAAAAGATCAACCATCTTAAGCTTCCTAGACCTGAATGAGTTGTCAATTTATGTTGAAGCTAAAAAATTTAAAAAAAATCAAATGAAATGCAGCCATCTAATCAAATCAAACAAAACAAAACAAAACAAAACAAAAAAATTGCATTAAATTCAGAAATTGATAACAAGGCTAAGAAAGAATCAAACTACCAAATCTGTTCACAGACAGGAAATTTTTATACTGTTATGCTTTTCCATTTTATATTACATGGAACATCTCAAGAGTTGCAAATTGAATAATCTGTAGTAGGAATGTAACAACATGGAACAGCTCAAGAGTTTATTGATGTCAAAATCTATAAATTAACAACTTTGCCTATAAAAACATTTCATATTTAATAAACATCAAGTCCTCTTAAGAGTAATAATGTTCAGATGTTCTATCAAAACAACAGCATAGCAATGGTTAGTATCACCAACACACAAAGTTATGAAATCGAACTCACTTCAATACAGAACCGAAACAAAATAGCATCATACCATATTTGTATCACAAAAAATTTCATTCTCAACTATATTCAACAAAATCACAGAAACCATAAATCATTTATCTTCGCACTCCATTTCAATCAAGGAGAGACAAGCCACACAGGAGGTTCAGAATTTAACACTACTCAG
>JAYMTQ010000776.1:0-15942 GCA_036897385.1 Geranium incanum | reverse complement strand
TATATATTTTTATTAGGTAATTAAATTGTTAGATTTACCATTCTCCAATTCAAAAAGAAAGAAAGAAGGAATGAACAAATCCTAAATTAATTTATATTCAAAAATTAAAAGAATGCAACCTCTCCACTAAAAGTATGAAGGTTGTTACAACCTCTTGAGTAAGATTACAATATTAATAGTTATAGTATATATGAGTATCTGGACAAATAATAATATATGAATATATTTGTATATACACAGAAATTTCTGATTATTTCTACAACTTTTTTAAATATTTGGAATATACGATTTCACTTATGGGCACAATGAGAAATAATTATGAATAAATTGTTGTTGTTCTAGCCATTATAGCTTGTCAAAATCAAGTAATGCACTGTATATTAATATATTTAACATGCTATACTCACTTTTAAATCTAACTGGTATGACGTAATAAAACCAACACTAATAATTTAGTGATGAATATATAATTATCATCAAGAAAAAGAATGAAATCGTTTTCAATATTTATAGAATATAATATTAATAAGCCAATAATAATCCAATTCCAAGCCGTATTTTTTAGACTATTCAAATATTGAAACCCATCTAATCAAACAATATTGAAGTCTATTTTACATATAAAGTTGAAATTACACAATTGGTTGTGTTGATATGTGTCAATTCCAATAGGAATATTAGTTTTGGAACGTAAATTACGCTCCAAATAGTTACAAAAACACATGAAAAATGAGGCATGCACGAAGACAAATATATAACGTTTGTATTTATTTTGTTTTTCGATTTGTGTTTTTTTTTCTCTGTAAAGCTTAAATAGGACCACAAAACCCAAACAACAAAAATTGACCCAACAAAAGCTGTCCCATTTCAATGCTCTTGCAATTTTCTGGGAAGAAAATTAAGGTTGAAAAAGAAACGAAAAAAGAAAAAGGAAATGGGAAAGTACAAATACGCAGGCATCACCATTAATTAATGGTACTAATTACGAAACATGAGTTTTCAAAAATTATATTATCTTGTATTTGAAAATTGAATTCGATTGATCTATACCCTTTTTTCACTAGCATGTGACAATGCCCCTACTAGACTTGGAAAATAATGGTTGATTAATTCATTAATTAAATTCTTGATTTTCTGTTGAAAAGAATAAGATGATGTGTCGTCAATTTCAAAGGTCAAATATCGATTCTTATGCAAACAAAAAATGTAGTGTAATTGGGCCATCCCTATCGGCCCAATTTCAAATATAGGCTATGTATGCCCAAATTACAGTGAAATCACGTTCGGTTGTGCTTGACATGACAAATAAACTACCTTTTAATTTATTGATTTTGGTTGATAAATCTGTGTAAACCTTAGCCTAGTTACTGGAGTAAATATATGAACTTTTTTGACGAGACTTAGTGATTTGTCTGTTAGTGATATTTGTGTGTTAAATGATTGTAAGTTACCGTTCGTTTATAAAAACAGTGCATTTTGTGTACGCTCAATCCATGAGTGAGGGGATTATCCCCGACAAAAAAATAGAGATCCCGATTGGATTGTGTATTCAATAGAGAAATACAAATTTACAAAGTTTAAAGTGATCTCATATTTATTGACTCCCATGTAATGATTTTTACACAACATCCCAAAGATCTGCATGAGACCAAGTTATAAGTAATCTTGGAGTTAACAAACATGATTGTAATAATCCATCTATATCTTTTTTGTTTATTCTCTGGGAATTCCCATGGTCGATCGATCCAAATCGTAATTGCAGCCGAAAAACAAGTATATCCATGAATAACATCCTTAATCCGTCTCCGCGAGGCTCCATCTTCTTGGAGACCCTACACATTACAAAACAAACAAACAATCAATACCATGTCATCGCTCATGCTGCTAAACAATCCAGAAATCAGGCTCTTGACTATGCTCGACCAAATGAAAAAATTGTTTTTGTTTGTGAACGACTATGAACCTCTATGCACTAGGAATCTAGGATAGGAAGGAACAGCTCACCCAATATTAATATCACAGAGACCCCACCTCCTCCTTTCAAAATTCCATCATTGTCTACACTGCAAAACTGACAAAAAAGAATTCCATCATATAGATGCTGTGCAATCCAATGTATCTTACAGAATATGTTGCTTTCTATTGAGTATGGATGTAATAAACAAACATATTTGAGTTTGACTAATCAGATATGAACATATTAAGCAATTGTTTGCTAAGGTTTAGCTCAAGAATCTTCCCCCCAAAAAATGAGAAACAGAAAGGTAATATTTGAACTCAGTAAACATAAAAACTCTATCTATTAAAAAAATAAGTGCAAAAATTAAGAATTTAACTTTTTACCCAGTATTCACATGTTCTCTTATGTCCTCACCCACCCAGAACTCAATATATTATGACTAATTTATGGGGGATAACATTGGTAATCCAAGACTAATTAACTGGCTAAAATGGGAATAAGACACTTATTTTTCCGTTGTAGAACCATCTCAAAGCTGCCCCGAGCAAGACTATAAGTTGGTAAAGTATCTACATCACATTTCTTGTAAGACCTCCCTTAGGTCAGACCAACATAGAGTTTTATTTTTCTTCAAACTAGTGGAAGTATACAAAACTGCTTCAGAATTTAGCCACGACACCATAATTGCTCCCTATGGAAACAGGTGCCAAACTAAAGTGGAAGATGATATGTAGTTTCACAGTTTCAGACATCTCACAGAGCTATGCACACACACAAAACAAATTACCCATTCAAGAATTAAAATAAGCCAACTGGTTAGATATGATACATACTCTAATGTTCTACTTGTAGCCTATTTGCAGCATCAAATGACGATAACTACGGCCACGTATAAATCGATGCCACTGATACCATAGTGAGCCCGTGAAAGTCATTTGCATCTTCTCCTGGACGAGCCTGAAACCCACACCCAACATATATGAACAGAAATACTTTTATGTTAATTTTAGAGTAATCTCAATATAACAAAGTCACTAACCATCTCACGAGGCACCTTTGAATGCCTCGAGATACAGGGCGAAAGAATGATGGATCTCGTTGAGCATAGAGTAGGCCAACCTGGGAAAATACTACAAGCATAAGATAATGGTCCTGAAATCTGACAAGTTCTGCACTGGTCTTTGTTTAGGGTGACTAAAATGCTAAATTTCAACATAAAATTTTAAATAATTTTGAAATCACAAGTTAAAATTAAGGCACAAATACCTCTAACATTGCAACAGCTGAAGGATCATCAAAAATCTCAAGGCTACAGTCTGCAAAATAATTAACCTGCACAGTACAATGAAGCAGATAAATTTTCGAACATGATCACATTAATAAGATTTGAGTGCAGGAAGATTTTGTTTTTCTATCCCGATACTTTGTTTAAGGCACTTAAAACTGTAACAAAAGTATATTATACTCGCATTCGGATTTAATCAATAAACTGATGCAGTATAATAAGCAACATCAGGATAAAGTGAATTAAATTTGTAAAGATAAATAAAGATGATCACATAGTATGGTTATAACATAATGAACAACCGCCACATTTTTTACCAAAAAGATTTTGTTATCTATCCTCAATGAACTTATGGCATTGATGACTGTGAAACATGCAAGGCAACACAAAATCAATGGGAATCATTAAGAAGATAAGCATACTCCGAATTCTGCATTGACAAGACATTGAACAAAATCCATAAGCTGAAGCTTGGCCCATCCCAAAGACACGGTAGGGTCGTCAGTATGTGGTGGATGCCTCCAGGGAGCACCAAAACGCAATTTATCTTTTGAAACCTTTCCATTTCGTGCATCAGCCGCAAACTTTTCTAGGAGTTTCAGTGCCGTGTCCATGGCAGGATTGACCACCGTAACCTAAAATTTAGTAAGGAGACCAAATGAGATTGTGCATAGTGCATGCACCAAGGAAAGTCCATCATATAACTAAATATTGGTGCAAAGCTGTAGAAATATCAAATATTATAAGATGTGTAAGATTATTTAAAAGAAGAATATAGTCACATTTTATGCAACAAGAATTTTATATTAAACAAGCGTAGCAGATAAAGAAATAAATGATCTTAACTACTCAGCATACCTAGGAAAACAATAATGTCAAGTGACTCAATATAGATAATAGGCCTGTCTGAATTCCTCTCACTGGCATCAAGCGACTCAACACAAAAATATAATTAGTGCCTTCAACCCAGGCTTCTCATATTCCATGTACTACAATAAATAAGAACCAAATCAAACTTTAACTAACTTATCCAGAGAGAGTTCCAAGTTTAAACCCAAAGGCATGCATATTTTTCAGACGATTGGCTTTTACGTTTTACCCTTTCCAGCATTGTGAACTCGAACTTTAGAATAACAGTGAGACTTGTACATTTGGATGTGTCAAGATTTATTCTACACTTCATCATGGATGCACCAAAACTAATAATCTCAAATAAAATGTTCGATAAGGCAATTAAAGAAGAGGAAAACTTGCTACTCATCTGCAAAACTTACCTGTAAATATGCTAAATATGATTCTACTATGTCTTCGAATGCACCTCCCTTGTCATCCATTATCCTGCAGTAAAAGCAGAAAAGAGTAATGGTTTAGTTTACAAATTATGCAAGACCAGTTCTGAATATATCATAGATTTATTAAATTAGGAGTTAATTAGTATATAGTTACATACACAGAATAAAATTATATGCATATAACTATCCTATTAATACATATCAGACGAAGATATAGCAAATAAGGAATCAAATAGCTTACTTCTGATAATAATTGCTTTGTTTGAGTGCATACAGCTCGAATAGATGTCGTGGGCTTGAACCAAAAACCTCAGCAATTAGTGTAAACTACAAATTAAATAAATGTAATGTTTAGAGTAGTGATAAATGTCTGTTACTTAAGATACTACAAACAACTCTGTTAGCTGAGAAATGCATGACTTCAAGGCCAAGTGAGTGCCTAAATATTTGTTACTACCTGTTTGTCTAAGGTGTACTGGCCAGTTTCATGAAAGAGTTATGAAGTCAGAACTAAACTCTGCTTACCTCTGAGTTACTGAAGTAATCACCAACCATATGCATTTTAGCCTCTTGTGGAGTCCATCCGAAGGTCTACAGGACACAAATATAATGAGAAACATGAAGAATGGTGAACATAGCGTACTCAAATCATCAAAATTTGTTTACCTCGCGGGAGACGAAGATGTCTGGAAACCCAAAATCCATATAAGCTCGATATGAATAGTAGCTGAGGCATATAATTGGTGTTATATTTTGGAAGGGGATAAAATAAACAAATGTGAAAATCTAATCCATCAGTTGGAATTTTAAAGGCAATAATAATTTATTAAGAACAGAAGGGCAGATATACGATGATATGCACATATATCTCTGAGTGCCCAAATATTTGAAAGAATTATGAGACAAGATACCATGAAGCAATAACATTATGGAAGTCATTTAGTAAGAAAGTCTACTGTTAAGTGCATAATAACCTGGAAGGTCATGCATCAATGCCCATGATTGTCCAAAGGGAATACTGCATTCTTAATCATGCATTCATGCCTATGTTGAAGCTGCCGCAAGCACATACATTATATTCTTTCCAGGTCAGCTTAGAGAATATTGTTAAGAACTAGATCCTTAGATAAGTCCACTGATCTAATAACCGGAATGAAGAACATATTTGAATTTGGTGCCATGATTGCCAGGCCTGGAGAGCTTTGTTCTGTATTTACATAAGAGCATGCATCATGATCTTTATAATCACTATTTGGGGAATAAACTGCTGAGTTAATTGTTTGATTTATGCAGTTTTGAACTTTGGATTTCCTCTTAGTGGAAATTCACATGGAACCCTTGAAGGAATAGGACTGGTTGTGTTTTGTGATATATTGTGTTTCTAAATTATATAAGCCAATAAATTTGTTCAATAAGAAAACAGTCACGATAGACAAACGACCCATTAATCTTAGCTGTCAATTTGAAATGAATAAAGCAATTAAACTATATGGTGCAATGACGAGCACACAGAAACACAGTGAAATGAAAACAGACCTTACCTATCTGATGTCACAAGAATGACAGGGAGGCACCTCTCATTTGCACCCAGAGCAATTATTCTATATATCAGACTGTCGTGATACATTGATGCAGACACAGATGAATCATCCGTCAAAATTGCATTGCGTAGAACATCAATGTTGTTAATTACCAGCTTTGGCTGCCCATGAGAATAGTAAAACATCAACATTAATCGCACAATTACATCCAACCGTTTTCTGAACCAAAGCACCTATCACGTATTGTGCATAAATGTCATTGAAATAACAGCATTTTAGTGTAGATTCAACACTAAAATAGCTTTGTGGGTTGGAGTTGGTCTAACAGATGAAACAGTAACCTAAGACAATAAAAAATGAAACTAGACTGCCTCCCTTACAAATATTCAATTTCCACACTGCCCCATGCAAAGGAAAGGTTGTTGCTATTCTAGAGATGAAACCAAAAGCTCTATCAAATTACCTGAAAAAAACTATACTTTCTGGTCTCCTCATTACATCAATGCTAAGCTAAAGAAAAATAGCCACAAGAAAGATTAAATTACCTGAAAATGACCAATTTCAGCAGCTTGTGACAGCAAATCGAGCATCAAAGAAGGCCAATCAGTACAAGAATTAGCCAACGACCTCGAGAACCCACCAGTTCGATTCAAATGAGAAATGGCATTAGCCCTCCATCCTTGTTGAACACTTATAACTTCCTTAGCTAATTTCAACGCCAGAAATGCTTCCCTAAAGTACGAAACCTCCTCAACCGAAAGATTCTTCTTCTCCTCCTCCTTCAACCCCCAAACCCCATCAATCTCCTCAGCATTTGATCGAGCAGACAGTGCGAAAATCGCTCGACTCCACAGAGAAGAAGTCGAACCCTTGACAGAAACAGCATTTCTCGAAGCGCTATTCGCCTGGAGGATCCGACGAATGGTGGCATTGAGACCGTGCCACTTGTTGAGGGTACTGAAGACCTGCTGGGAACTGATGACTCCAAGCTGCACACCCCTCTGAACCATGGATTCAAGACACTGCTCGAGCTGGGTTCGGCAATTCGACAAACTGGGTCGCTCGCAATTGGTCCAAGACGACCATGGGTACGAGCTCTGGTGATCTGGATGATGGTCTTTGATTGATTGGGCAAAGTCTACGTAGCCGGTGAAGTGAGGTCCCTTGTTCCACTCACCCATTAGCCCTGAAAAACAAACACCAAAAAATGAAAATTACAATCAAAATACCAACTGGGTACTCCATTTCTCGCTGCTCCGTAGCAGATTCTTGATTCCAGACAGAAACCGATCTGAATTTCATACGTTCGAGGACGAGGGTGGTTTTGCCGACGCCTCGAGGGCCGTGGAGGATGAGAGGCTGAGGCACACGGTGATGCTGGGCGTGGTTGTTGAGAACCGTCTCGAGCAATGGTCTCGGCACTATCTTCCATGCTTTGGTCGCCATTTTTGCACCTCCAGAGTTGCAGCACTGTGCTCTGGGGTTTTGCGTGTGGAGGCTTTGGACTCAGCGTGGCTTCCCTTGGAACCAGACCAACCGGTCCGAGGCTCGTCTTGGACCGGTTCGAAATAATTTCTGTGTAGGGCGAGCCCATTTATCAGCCCAAGGCCCATAATGGTCGATAAGCCCAAACATCACAGCCCAGTAAGTGTACCTATTTATAATTTATGGTTTTTAATATCCACGTGGCATATTTATTGACTGGTCAAAATAATGAACACTTGCGATGAAATGGAGACCAGTTCACGACTCCGTGTCCGCTCTCACGAGTCACGAGCGAGTCGTCTCGGTCTTCAAGTGCTCTGTGTCCCTAACCTCTCTCTGTTGTAGCGTCCACAAGCTTCGCTTTTTCTCCGTTCTCTTGTCTTGTCAGAGAGTGCCTTCACTTTCCTTTCCCTTTCCTTTACTTTCTCTCTAAGCAAACACCCTCCCTCCATCCTCTCTCATGTCCACCTCCACCACCACGAACATCTCAAATCAGCCTCTCCGGTCCTGACCGGCGACGCCTCTTCCAGATGCATCCCGCCGCCGCATCGCCGCCGTGCTCCGCCGCAGCTCCTCTCCAAACCCTGCTAGACCTAATCTCCGGTATACTCTCCGCCCTCCTCCTCTCGTCTCTGTCCGTCAAATCTTGCGGCGGTCGCTGGCAGTCCCTCCGCCCCAAGCTGACGTCACTCCAGTCGGCTCTCTCCTCCATCTCCGACTCTCTCCACTGGTCAGAGAACCCTCTCCTCCACACTCTCCTCCCGAATCTACTCTCCACGCTTCAGCGCCTTCACGCCCTTTCTCTGCAATGCTCCGACTCCTCCTTCTCCGGCGGGAAGCTCCACTTGCAGAGCGACCTCGACATGGCCTCCGCTTCTCTTACGAACCTCCTCTCCGACATCGATCTGCTCCTCAGATCCGGGGTCCTCCACCAGTCCAACGCCATCGTCCTCTCGCAGCCAGGTCCAGGCTCGGGAAAAGACGATTTAGGGTTCTTCATCAGAGATCTGTTCACGAGGCTCCAAATCGGAGGGATCGAGTACAAGAAGAAGGCGCTTGAGTCTCTCCTCCAGCTCCTCGACGGCGACGAGAAGTCGGCGAGCCTCGTCGCCAAGGAAGGCAATGTCGGCTACCTGATACACCTCCTCGATCTGAACAACCAGTCGGTGATTCGCGAGCACGCGACGTCGGCGATCTCCGTGCTCGCCTCCGCGAACGACGAGTCTTGCAAGGCCGTGTTCGAGGAGGGAGGGTTGGGGCCGCTCCTGAGGATCCTGGAAACCGGATCGAAGACTCTCAAGGAGAAGGCTGCTGTGGCGGTCGAGGCCATCACCGCCGATCCTGACAACGCCTGGGCCATCTCCGCCTACGGCGGCGTCTCGGTCCTCGTCGAGGCCTGCCGATCCGGCTCGAGAGCGACGCAGACTCACGCGGTCGGCGGGATCAGGAACGTCGCCGCCGTGGAGGACATGAAATTGACTCTGGCGGAGGAAGGCGCCGTGCCGGTCCTCGTTCAGTTGCTGGTCTCCGGCACCAGCGCCGCGCAAGGGAAGGCAGCGAGTTGTTTGTCGATCCTCGCGGCCTCCGGCGAGAGCTTCAGGGCCTTGATTATACAGGAGCGAGGGTTACAGAGACTGATGCAATTGGTTTCAGATTCGTCGAGTTCAGATACAATGGAGCATGTGCTCAGATCCATCAGCCTGCTCTCGACCACAGACTGCACTTCTCGGATCCTCTCATCGTCGACCACATTTCTAGTCCAGCTCGGCGAATTCGTCAAGCACGGAACCACGGTTTCGCAGCAGATTTCGGCGTCGCTCCTCGGAAACCTACCGATCAGCGACGGAAACAAGCGCGCCGTCGCCAGCTCCATGGCTGCGTTGGTGAAGCTGATGGAATCGCCGAAGCCGGTGGGCCTCCAGGAGGCGGCGGCGCAGGCGCTCGAGTCTCTGCTCACTGTACGCTCCAACCGAAAAGAGCTCGTCAGGGACGAGAAGAGCGTGATGAGGCTGGTTCAGATGCTGGATCCGAAGAACGAGGCGGTGGCCAAGAGGTTCCCGGTGGCGGTCGTCTCGTCCATCGCTGCCGGCGGGAGCCAGAGCTCCCGGAAGCGCCTCATCGGCGCCGGAGCGTACCAGAACCTTCAGAAACTAGCCGAAATCGAAGTCCCCGGAGCCAAGAAAGCGTTGCAGAGACTCGCCGGAAACAGGATCAAGAACATCTTCAGCCGAACCTGGAGGGAATAAACCGATCCCCGCCAAAGCAAAGGTACAGTTCTAGAAAGGGTAAAACCGTAAATTCACATCCCCGTATCATTACACCAGTCAATCAGCGTCGGCCACGTGGCTTTTAAGAGTTTTCGACCAACACTGGTGTCACTTGGCGCGTGAAATTAACTGCTTTCGGTTTCCGTGCCTCCACTGTGGAACACTGTTTCGCTTAATTGTTCCCAACAGCAACCATTAGATTTTGCGTGATTTCATCGGGACCGTTAGATTTGAGTTAGTTGGGATTCGACTTAACTCGGTGGGCCCCAGAGAAGGGTACTGTAAAAAAGCCTGTTGCTTGGCTCGTGGTCCGTGCTAGATTAGGATCCAATACGGCGTGTGTGTACATGCGAACGAAGACGATCTCATGATCTCACCGTTCGTTCGTTTGACTTTTTATTTCTTCAAAGCTTGACTGTTGACCGTTGACTTCGAACTAATTGGTTGAATACAGGGAGGGTGAGGAAAGGTCCGTTTGGATTTTCTAACCGTCAGAGGAAGAGAAGAAGCAACTGTTTAGGTCATGGACAAGCACACCCTTCCTATACTCCACAACTTTTTTTAAATATTTTATTGAAAAAAAGAAAAAGGTAGTTAATTTCTATTTTAATAGTAAGTATTATATAACAAAAGCATGGATGCGGTTTTTAGGGAGTATCCTCGTTTTTCCTTTTTTTAATTATTTTATTTTACTTTTTCTTTTTAATCAATTCACTCATGAAGCAGCTTGTGTGTGTGTGAGAGAGAGACTGAGGTATGATGATTTATTTCTTTGTTAATTTAGCTTGATATTTGTATATTCCATTTCCAAAGCCTTGCCTTTTCTGTTAGTACAATGGTTGTTGTTGGTTTGTTTTGTTAATGTTTTTGGGACTATGTATTGTCTAAGGTAATAATGGGAATTGAAATGAGAAATGGGAGTAGAGGAGTGTTTGGTTATGTGCAGAGATGATGAGTTAGATGGAGCTTTCATCAGATTTGGTTATGGGGTTTGATGGGTATGGGGGGTCCGATCCATCATGATGAATTGATGATGATCAAACAAGGTTAAGCCTGAGCTCGATTCATGAGCTATGTTTTGTTCACTTGCAAGTCAATCCAGTGTTGAGTGGACCACATGATAATAATAATCAAGATGGTTTCTGGGTTAGGAGAGAAAAGGCTCGGCGCAGATGTTGGGTTTGGTGGTGGGTCATTTGGAGGACTCATAACAAAGGTCACATGGGAAAGAAGGAAATATGATCCTGAAAAGGCTTTATGGATTATGGTTTTTATATGGACAAACAGATGGATATGATAATAATAATGGCATGCTCATGCTTGTGATTCACAATTTGGTCTGGTTGGGTCGGTCGGTCACATGCTTGCCTCTTGTATTAATTCTGCCTCTTTCATTGTTGAGTTCCAAATATAACTGGTATACATTTTTTGGGTTCTCTGCTCATTTGTAACCTGAAATTAATATTATAAATTGTGGCTGGCTTCTTATTTTTAGATATCAAATAATGGTGATTTTTTTAAGGATGTATAGGATTTGTTGAAGGCAAAAATGGGTTGTGTGAAGAATGGTTTAAGCGTTTAGTTCTTCGGAATGTGATCATACATGCATGAAACTTGCTTATTCAAAGTATATACCAGTATCAAGTCCTGTAATAAAAGATGAACTTGCGTTGACGATAGAGAATTGATATGAAGATAATTAAATGTGGAAGCTTAAGTGGATCTGATTTAGATTCATTATTTGGTAGCTATGGTCATTTTTATGATAACTCCCTAATTTAGATTGCTCAATTGTTCTTGGATAGCGCATGCTCCAATAGAAATTTATCGAAATGTATGCAAGCCTTGAATAGTAAGAAAAATAGGGATGATATTTTTCTAGAATTGGTTTCATATTTGAATGAACCCGGTAATTGTAAAATGGAGGGTTTTTTAGGGCCACTGGCCAGTAAGAACACCCCAAGTGCCAACTGCACCATTATTTAAGACAACTCACATTATAGTTGAAATTTATAACTAGATATGGTATTTTTTTAGTTTAAAATTGTATTTTATTATTATTTAAATCTCTTTAATCTGCCCACTTCAAATGATATAAGACATTAATATCACATGTTTGACTCCCTAAAGAAAAATTTCTAACATTTAATAGTAATAAACTACTATTACGAAGAGTGTGATAAAAATAAAATTATATTACCATGTTAAAATTCGATATCTTAACCGTTAAAGTTGACAAACAAAAGTTTAAAAATATATATCAACAAATCGTATAGTTCATATCTTTTCGACATGATCATGTATGGGATGTTAACTATCTAAGATAACATGACTTTTAGGACACCCTCGCTTTGAAATTAAGGCTGTGAATGCCATGGTAGTCTCTATTACAGGCCTCACCTCCATTGTAGTTGGACTTCAAGTTCAACTTGTTAGTTATGGCCAGTGGCTCTACTTGTCAAAGTTGTGGACCTACACACACCTAACCATCACATAACCAAACCAGATAAGTAGAATCTATATGTTCTTCTATATGATAAACAAAGTTAGGTCTATTTTTCAAAAGATCGATGGTGAATTGCAGAATAATGGTGATTTGGGCATAAAGTGCTTTCTCTGTTCACTCACAGCCAAATTCTCTTTTTCACACTTTTCTTTCATCAAAAGAAGGTCAAAACCCAAATTAAAGTCAACCTTTTCAGCTTTTTCGCAAAAACCAATTTTAATAAAGCTTAGTTACAAAGTTCCATGCTTCGATTCAGAAGCTGCTTCCACTTCATTTAACCTAAGAATGCGTGATGCTGATCAGCTACCTCTAAAATTATCTAGTTTAGAATGGACACGATAAATGGGCTTGTGAGGATGGTGGATCGTTACCTTATATTCTGGCCCACTTTCTAAATGGGCTCAACTGATATGAGCAGGCCCAATTATGTCACATACATATAAGGTCCAATCTTTTCACTCTATGTTCATGGACGGTTTAACTGCCCAAATAAAAATATATTGACCCAACCAAAGAGATGAGTTTAGGGCTTTGAATGACCCGTTAATCGCCCAAAGTTGAGCGGGTCTGATATACTAAAACTCGCATGGGTTCACGGTTGGATTGGTTGACGATCCGCATCACCCGTCTAAATTTCACAATAATATACAATTTTAAAAAAGAAAATTTAAATATCATATTAGGCCTGAAACCCATTAAAACAATACATATTGATTACAATTATTTTTGGTAGGTGGAACATTCAGAGTGAGAAGATGTAAACTTAGTAGAGAGAAGAACTCTTTGGAAAAGGAGAATTGGTGGCCATTGGTCACCAAGTTCAGTCTGTGGATGTGTAAAGTTGTTCAAATGAGTTTCCTAAATTAAATGAGCTGCCTTACTTATTGGGCTAAGTTAATTAAATGGGTTGAAAGATGTGTAGTGCGGGCGGACCGGTTAGCCATGGTTTTGATGTATTCAACCCGCAACCCGCCCGTTCTCGCACGGAACAGACCTTTTTCATCTGCAACTCGCCCCTGAACTCGCGAGTTAAGCCCAACGGGTCGCGGACCAATTCAGGCAGATGGGCCAGTTTTTGGTTGGAATATGAATGAACACTCCTATCTATACTATACTTACATTAAAAAGGAGTTTACCCGTTTTTATGGATTTTGTTTAAATTAGTGATTATCCAAATTGATACATCTATAACTATGTTTTTTTTTCAAATAGGTCACCTACAACATTTTTTTCTTGCCCACAGTACTCTTGGGAAGGTTTGATTTTGTTTTGTATTTTCTTTCAATATTAATAAAAAAAAAGTTAGGTTAGCCTTTTACATTGAGATTTGGTTGATTACCCGAGATGAGTTTCTCACCAAAATCAATGCTTAAGTAGAAGTAGAGTTCAGCTTATAATTTTTCATGGGTTATCATGAATTCCCAGATGCTATATTATTGTTTATTTACTTCATGGATTTGGTCATGTTTCTGTACTGAAGCATACAATTTTTTATCTTGAAATGGCTTAGGATCAAACATGACTTCAATTAGGTTCTCTTATATGATGTTCTTGCATGCAGGTAGTAATGTGCCTCGAGAAGCATCCTTTTTTAGTTTTCCAAATTGGTAATTTGGTATTTTCCTTTGTTATTTAGAGAGGAGGGTGAAGTGAATAAAAACTCTTAGTGATATCATTTGAAAATTAATATAACAATTAAGGGTATTTTAGTTTTTTAAATTTTGTTAATGTTATTTAATAATTGACGGGATAGGCACGCTGTCCCTTAACCATGTCAATCCTAGTTTGACTCATGCCAAATTTTTCTTGCTCTCCACCATTATACTATAATAACAAGGTTGTTAATAATGTGATTGATCTAGAGACCTATTGTTTTAAAGAGCAGTCAACTTGTTTTTTCTTCGAAACTCAGCTTTGTTAAGCATGTTGCAAGACATCGCACTCAACAACGGCCTGAAGATCGGGTGGTAAGAAATGTCTACCATAATCAAAGTCCGAGTTATACAAATTAAACTTGACTAATATATCAGGTGCCTTGTTACAAGTTCTAGGAATAAAAACAAAATGAGCATTACACAACATGTGGAGAATATGATTACAATCATATATAATTCCTCCCAAGCCGTTAGTGAAACTGTAACCATGATTGATCGCCGAGACAACACGCTGACAATCTGATTCAATGATTACATAGCCTTAGTTGTTTCTCTCATATCACCAAAGAGCTTCCCGACAAGCTACGACCTCCACTTTTAAAGGCTGGAGAAACCCCGCGGATCATTGACAGAAGCTGCGACTACCTGACTACTATAGTCTATAGTCCCTGCAAATTAGACCCAAGCTCCAAATACCTCTCGAATGATCTAAAGATGCGTCCAAAATCTTGTGATTACCCGCCGTCGGAGGGCCTCAAACGGTCGAAGAAGACGACATAGTCGACTGCAATAAGGAAAGAGCATATTGTGAAGAAAGCCACGACCGGTTGAAAGCTTTAGCCATAGCAGCAGTTCGAAAAGATATAAACAACTAACCTTCCCACAATTTACTGTTGCGGGCTGCCTAAACTGCCCATAAAAACAGCACAAACAACACCCACAAACTCCATTTTTGCAAAGTTGGATTCAGTCAACTTGTTTGTTGTTTATTTATACATATTGTAACACGTACCCGGGTCACCTGCATGACGTGCAGGAATACTTACTACTATACAACACCGACATTGTTGTTATTAATGCGCTCTGTTCTACAAAGCTATTGATTCAAAGAGCAGTGAATTTGTTTAATGTTTATTTGTACCTATTGTAACACGTTAATGTTAATTCTTATTGATATATTATATGTATTGAGAATAGTATAACGATGAGTACTTCCGTAGACAAGAAAAAGAGTATTTTGAATCTTTTGATGATGTGTGAAATATATTTTTGCTGAACATCGAAAACAAAGGTTTGTTAGGGATTATACTATAATTGTTCATTTAGAAGTTTATAATGTATGAATTTATTATGAAATTCCCCTAGATAAAAACCACGCAAAATCAAGAATCTATCTTCCGAGAAGAGGATGGAGTTGCTCATTGCATTAACAAAGTTACAGTCTTACCCTCACAGATATTATGTACGGTTCAAAATAAAGAGACGAAACGATGTTGAGAAAGTCGGACTATAAAGCAAAACGACACTTGAAAAACAAAGCTCAATTATAAACAATTCCCTTGTCACAGATCAAGCATGGGTCCCATGTGTGACAAACAAGAATACTTACAACTATACAACAACGGCATTGTTGTTATAAATGTGTTGTTGATTTAGAAACCTACTGTTTTAAAGAACAGTCAATTTGTTTGATGTTTCTTTGCATCTATTGCAACACGTGTAATATTGGACGAGAGAACGAGTGTTTTTACTTCATTTGATGGTGTGAATGAAATATATTTCAGCTGAATATAAAACCACACAAATACCGTCATAAATAATTGACGCAATTTTAAATAAAGAAACGAAACGACGTTGGGAATAGGGATGGCATTGGGGCGGGTTTGGAGCGGGTCTTGTAATCCCATAATCCGTCCCTAAATTAGGTCCCTTGCCCCGAACCCGTCCCATT
>JAYMTQ010000775.1:0-15944 GCA_036897385.1 Geranium incanum | reverse complement strand
ATTCCAACACCCGAGGGAGAGCGAATTCACTTTAAAGAAAGTGTCCAACACGTCTCGACTATTCCCGAGTTTGTATCGAGTAATTTGTAAAGGTTCATGTATCCTTATAATTTTCATATTTCATGAATATTTATAATTTATTCAATTTCCACAATTTGTTAATATTATTACATAGTGCCTAACAATACATGTATTGGATGTTGTGAGATATGAGTGATAGGAATAATGTTTTGAATAAATTAAGTGTCGTTAAATATTATCAATTCGAAAGAGTCCCCTGTTTCCAAGAGATTTGATTTGTCTATCACTTCTACAAACCAATGTGGAAGCTAACTCCATTTTGATTTCTCCATCTCAATGAATAAATCTTAATTGGAGAAAGAGATTATGAAAGATTGAGTGCCAAGATTGGAGACATCGATGTCCATAACAATTGGATCGTGCTATGCCAAATAGATTATGTGAGAATTTAAACATCAAGTGTATGTTTAACTCTTGTATTGGGCCAGACGAGGCAGGAGGAAGGCTCGGGGATGATTTTGCTGGTGGTAGAAGGTGACGACGGGGTGATTGAGAGGTCCTCCGGATATATGGGAGCGAAACAGGGTGGGTGGAGGGTTCAAGGATTTCGAGACTGAGTCGCTCAAAAAATTATTGCTTCCACCTGCAATTGAACTCATCAATGGATGTTTGTTTGAACATTCTCTTGTGTTCCCGTAATGGATAAAGGCAAAATACTTTCCATTTTTGTTGAGTTCGGTGTGCTTGAGACGTCGACAGACGAAGATGGACAATGACGAGAATAAAAAAATTATGTAATTATTATTAAAAATAAAAAAGGGCTATAGATTCTCCCACGTAAACCGAAGATTCTAGAAGTGGTGGCAGAAAGTATAGTATATTTCCCGCTTCTCCCGGCATGGTAAACAGCACGATAGCATCTGAGAGTAATGGCAAAATGGTAAATTATTGGTAAATGGAGGGTGAACACGAATTGGGTCAAAACATAACTATAAATGGTGGCTCTCTCTCTCTCTCTCTCTCTCTTCTCCGCCATGTCTCCATGAAAGAACCCGTGCCCTCTCGCCGCAAGAAACCCGCCGCCGTCAACGGCTCGTCGTCTAGGAAGCTCAAGCTCGTCTGCAGCTTCAATGGCGCATTCCCTCCTTCCGGGAAGCTACGCTACATTGGCGGCGAGACTCGCATCATTTCCGTCGACCGCACCATCGCCTTCGCCAACCTCCGCTCTAAGATCTCCGACCTCCGCCCAACCGCTCCTTCCTTCTCCTTCAAGTACCAGCGGAGCGGTCAATGCGGCGGCGCCGTGGACGCTCCTCTCGTCCTCGTCGCCTCCGACGACGACGTCCGCTGCATGATCGAGGAGTTCGAGAAGCTCGAGCTATACGGTAAGCAATCGAGGCTCTGGCTCTATGTTTGTTCTGAGGACTGTGTGTCTGTTGTTAAAGCAGATCCAGATTTGAATGTGAATTGTGATCGGTTGGGCAGGACATTTAACGATGGGGTTGGGGGTCAAATTGAGGGTAAATTAGGGGTGAAATCTGGGAATCGAGTGATGTGCGGCGATCATTCGCAGAGAAAATTGGTGCTCAAACAACCGTCTCAGAATATGCATTGTGTTTCATGTTTAAAGGGTAATGAGAAAGAAATCAAATCTGCTTGCTATGGTGGAAACCAAAAATATGATCATCCCTTAATAGATTTAGCCCCTGATCCACATGAACCTGTTTTTTTGAACCCCAATTTAGAGAATTTGTTCGAATCCAACATATTACATCGCAAAATGACAATCACACATGTACCCGCAAGTGATCAGTTTGGTAATTTGGTTCAATATGGTGCACCTCGTTTGCGTCCTTTGAATCCAAGGGATGGAAATTTACGAGTAGAATCAAACAGATATTCTCAATGCTCACCAGCTGGTCGGGTGTTTTGTAATGGGGATGAGAGAGGACAATCTGTGAGGATAATGCAGGCTTCGCAGCAATCTTGCAATTCGAGAATGAGTTCACAATATTATCACGGGCCCTTTGCTAAGCAGAACTTGAGAAACATTGAGGAGGGGACAATGAGTATTATGAACAGGGAGAATGTGCCCTGGACTGCCAACAGTGCTTCAGGAAAGACTGGCCATGTACCAATTTCGTGTATTGGTCAACTAGTTCAAATTGCATATCCTCCCAATTCAAACATTGGGCACGGGCTGTGGGGTAGCTCACAAAGTGGCATAGGCAATCATCGGTTTGGTGGGAATGATACCAGAAATCAGCAAGTTCGTTCTTGCCACCAGAATAGCATGACTGAGATCAATAACCATCAGGCAGTTAGGTTGGATGGCAGGTGCCCGGGCCTTAGATCTAAATCGAACATCTCAAAACAAGGGCAGTCTGGCAGGTCATACCATCATCCATTGAAGATATGGACTGGTTTTAACAATCCTATATTTGATGGAAGGACAAGTGATGTAAAGCCTATCAACGAGAACGTAAGAGAACTGGGTGTCCTTGCAGTTCCTCTTTATGGAAACCCAAATCCTGAGGCATGTCATCTAGCTTACAGAACATGTGATGGAGTGCCTGAGAAGCCTCTCTTTTGCCATGATGGTGTTGAGGATGCGTCATCATGCGCGAGGACTATGGATTCTCAGGTAGATCTCTTGACGGGTTTTAATGGTGAAGTTCCTGATAAAAATATCCATGAGAGTTTTAGAGGAATACCAATAAGTTGTGAGTCAGTTGATAGTGACCTTGAGAGGGAATGCCTCCTGAAGAACCCACTGAAAGTCACCAACAACTATGGAGTCTCAAACAATCCAGTTTATGGCTCTGCAACAAAACCGGGATGCGGAACTACAGCTCTGGATGCTGAAACAAGCATGATCTCATTTGGCACTTATAACAACGGCACACTTGAATCTTCTGTAGATATTTCTTTGTGCAACCTCTCATTATCATTTTCAAAGAAAGTGGAGCCTATCCCAGACCCAATTGCTGATAAGTCAAATGGAATTGTGTGTAGTCCTTCCTCGCACATTGCAGATAAACCGGACAATGATCATTTGCATGACAAGGATTCATCCGGTTTAAGCCATGATGGCAGGGTAATGTTTTTGGACACATTTACCTTTTTGACACTCCAGTGTCTTAAATTCAAGGGAGATTTTTTTACCAGCTCTACTGGCTGGCTTTTTATGCATTGAAGATAGGCATGGCTTTGACGTACAGTCCTGTTTTGCTAGGCTGATATCAAAGAAGGTCCAAACTGCTTGAAATTAACTGATGAAACTGGAACCTCTGGTAACCTGAGTGCCTTCTATACTCGTCTAGTAACTAGAGAGCTGCAGGTAGACTATCAAACATGCTATTTTGTTCCTCTATTTTCTGATTTGGTACAATGTAATGCATTTTCTACTTGCTAAGCTATTCGTTTCTTTCTTGTTTTGCAGATTATTAAAAACTCTGATCTTGAACATGTAAAGGAACTAGGTGCAGGCACATATGGAATAGTTTTCCATGGAAAATGGAAAGGTTCTGATGTTGCCATTAAGAGGATAAAACCAAGTTGCTTCACTGAAGGTGGAGTGGAAGAGGATCGATTGGTAATTATTGAATTACCATAGTTTGACTGTTTGAAATGTTTCCATTTTTTTACTCCTACAATGAATAGAATACATGCTGAATTTACCTGTTTTAAAACTCTGTAAACTAGCCCACAACCTTTTTTACTCATAATCTTAATTTGTTACTACATGAGGTGGTTTGTTAGATTTTAGTGGAGTTGGCAGCTTAGCTTCCTTTAGACAGAACTGGACTTGTTACACTTTCTTTAAGGAAGGAGCCACCAGCCATTTGGGCTAAGATTTATTAATTATTCAAGGAAAAGTTAAAGGCTACATGTTAACCTTTTTCTTTATAACTTTCAGTGACTTAACCGATGCACTTAATTATTTCTCATACAAAACTATCTTCTAATTATTGAGTTTATCATTATGAGCCTGACTCCAGCTTTGTATCAGAGGTATAGTCTGCCCAGACTTTTTGTTTAGTTCAAATCCTGGGGTTTGCCATCTAACCTAATGTGCTTGAATGTCCACATTCATGAGCAAGGTACAATTAGTTAAGAAATCTGCTTGGCCTGCATGTCTTTGATTTTTCTTTCTCGGAGGAGATTGTTGATTTGAGCTTCATGTATGATGTTGGTCATATCCTACTTTGTTGAATTTCACATCTGATATGGGTTGTTCTGTTCTAGTTTGTTTTTGTATATCTTGAGTGAGTTTTAGGTTAAGAAACCTGAGTCATGATTAATTTGTTTTAGGGATAAGGATTTAGATATCTCATGTAGAGATATAAAATGAAGGGAATAAACATGTATGGAGAATGCTGCCATGGGCTTATGAAAACAGTGAAATGTAACTTAAATGCCTACAATTGAAGATTGAGATAAATGTCTCTACATTATGGTAAGGACAACTGGTGACAAATGTTATATTCACTTTGCTGGAGATGAAATAGATGTCAGTGCATCCTTGTTCTTCTTATTTCATATATAGCAAACATGCTATAGCTGAACTTATTATGGTTTCTTCTGAGCAGGTTGCAGACTTTTGGAGGGAAGCTCATATACTTGGTCAACTTCAGCATCCAAATATTGTGGCACTCTATGGTGTTGTTACAGATGGACCTGTGATGAACTTGGCCACAGTGACAGAGTATCTGGTGAATGGCTCCCTGAAACAAGTTTTGAGAAGAAAAGACCGGTGGGTTATGTAGTTTAAATTTATAATTTTGTGCAAAAGACTCTCCAAGACCTGCTTGGAGTACTTTGTGCCTTTTTTCCTCTTCCTGTACCCACCAGCCTTTGATACATTACGTTACAATTATTTTTACACACCCCTCACCTTTTTCTCATATTCTTCTTGATGTTAGGAACATGTAACCTGTTTTCAATTCATATCATCCTTGCTTCACCTTTCTCTACTACTTTATATTCCTCTCACCAACCCCTTATCCTTTTGCAAACTTTATAAACCTCGTGTTTGATAGGTACCTATATATGAATTATTTTCTCTAAATTGTCTTTTTTCTAATATCAGCACAATTGACCGTCGGAAGAGGTTAATAATTGCAATGGATGCAGCATTTGGTATGGAATATTTGCATGAGAAGAACATTGTACACTTCGATTTGAAATCTCATAATTTCCTCGTAAATATTCGGGATCCTCAGCGACCCGTATGCAAGGTAACCTATCCAAGAATCTTCTAGTGGCTCGGATTAAAAATTCAAGTCTGTTTTACGTTTCTCTTCTTTTTATATTAACTGTGACACGCAATCATTACTTCATTGCCTTCTTCTATGAACGCCACATCATTTAGGTAGTAATTTCTTTCTTAATTATGACCTGCTGTCATATTTTCTCTCATTGCCCTGTCCATGTCCTCCAGATTGGAGATATGGGTTTATCAAAAATTAAACAGAAAACACTCATATCTGGAGGAGTGCGAGGAACTATACCATGGATGGCTCCAGAACTTCTGAACAGTGAGAACAATTTGGTAACTGAAAAGGTGGGATGGTTACTCATTAGGTTTCTATGTACATTTTGTATCACTTTGATTCATTATTACTCCTTTGTATTGTTTCCTTGAGTTTCCTCTTCCCAACTTTGGAACTGACTCTCTCTCACTCTCTCTCTCTCTCTCTCTCCTTTAATATAATTGTTATTGCTTTGATTCATCATCTCTCCGATGCTTTTTTGTAGGTTGACGTATACTCTTTTGGAATAGTCATGTGGGAACTCTTAACAGGCGAGGAGCCTTATGGGAACATGAGATTAGAGGAAATAATAGGTACATACTTCAATAATAAGAACCTGATAGGAAGATGTTATCTTTACAAACCAAGAATGCTACCGAAATTGAACTTAAGTGCTGCAGTGTATTGGCATAGCCATTATTGTTGTCTTGGTGTCAGCTAATGAATTTCTTATAGCTCCTTGCTTGGCATTCTTAGTTGCTGTTAAGGTCGCTATTTTTTTATCGGCAAAATCCTAATATCTTATTAGAAATAGAAGTAAGAATCCCGAGCAGAGAATTACAAGACCAAAGCCTGAGTGCTAAACAAGTTGATGGGAAAAAACAAGAAATTTGAAATACAAGAATGAAACAGAAAAATAGGATGCCTTGGTTCTTGATTGAATTCTCTGAAGCTCTCCTGTTAAGGTCATTATATTCTACATAGTCCGATGTCAATGCTGTTCTACTCGATACATGCCCCTTTTGGCCAATTTTTTCTCAATATTGTTAAGTTTTGAGCCTCGAGTGTTTGTCCCTTTTTTTCTTAGTATAGCTTTTAGCATCCATGATTGCATTCTATCATGTAAATTTATTTCATTTCTGTGTTCATAATTATATTCAGTGTATTAATCGATGGGGATGAAACATGAATGTCATTGACTCTATTTGATTTCGTCTTTGTGGGGTTATCAGTGTGTTGCTTAAACTAGCTCATCCTTATAGGGAGGAGGTTCTTAACATTTTACGCTTATGGTGTTTGTTTTTTCAGCTGGTATAATCAAAGGCAATCTGCGACCTGAAATACCAAACTGGTGCGAACCGGCGTGGAGATCATTGATGAAGAGGTGTTGGTCATCTGATCCCACCACTAGGCCATCCTTCTCCGAGATTGCCAAGGAGCTACGTGCCATGTCGGCATCCATGAACATCAACTGAGTAGTATATTGTTAGTGTAAATAGTTATGGAGAGTGGAGAACATACCCAGACTGAGATGTGATGGAGTTTTAGCATCCGTCTTGTCTGATACTTCTTAAGGGCAGTCCTTGTGGTGAAGTTGAACGAAGCTCATTTTGGCAGTCACCAACCAGCATCATGATGATGATGGTGTAGATGTATAGTTCGTATAGACCGGCTTTACTATTGTAGTTTTTGTCTATATGTCATGAACAAGCAAAAACATGAACTCGTGATTCTTTTTCTTAAGTGAATTGTGAACTGCATGGAGCTTTTTGTGTGGATTGAGTTTTGGGTGGAAAGAACACAGATAGATACACCCAAGATTTTGAGCTGTAAATAAATTGTTCCAACTCTACTTTTTAAATATTTGGTTTGAATTCGTTGTAATTAAGTTTGAGCTAGATAGTTTTGAGGGTCAAACTTTTATCAAATTGCTCGACTTTTATTCATTAAGTATTTGATTTAAGTTCAATATAATTGAGATCAAACTGAATTCAAACTCAAAACTGAATGTTTAATAAATGAGCTAAACTTAAGCATAATCTTATAAAATTTGATGATGATAATTAATTATACACTTTTTATTTACTATATGCACTCCTTGACAAATAGGTCATTAGATACAAATATAGGAATAAGTTATGTAACTGATTTATGGTGTAGATTAATTCAACTTTCCATCATTTCAAAATCAAAATATATATGGAAAAGGGTATTGTGGTAAATCGTTGAGATTAATGTAATCAATGATTTGCATGAAGGAAGAGAATGAAATAAAGGAAATTGCGTCATAAATGTGTACGAATGAATCGTTGACATTAGGGAAATCAAATTGCGAAATCATATTTTGTTTTTGACTAGTTCCATATCTTTGGTCAAGTGACAATGGTGGTGGCTCCATCAAATTTGCTGAACCCGATTTTGGAAAACAACTGTAAGAATGTTTTAAGAAAATCGCTTTGTTGCTTGTTCGATTACGTATTGATCGTTGGTTTGGTTGTGTACGAAAAACTCCATTGTGATGAAACGTAGCAAGTGACGACTCTTCGGAATCGAATGATGAAGGACACGGGGACTTTAATAATCTTCGTGAAGATTTATCATATGCGGACATCGAAGGTATGTGCAGTTTTGCCATCGTTCCATTGACAGTATCAACAGTTCCATGTTTCCATAAGCGGTTTTAATAAATTCATAATTCCATTATTTCATTACATAACTCGTGATGCTCATGTTTGAATTAGCAGTGTCAAGTTTGGCTTTGTTCCATTTTTTCATTATATTGTGATATGGTTACAGTGTGCAATTTAAAATATTTTCATTTCCATTTTCCATTGTACCAGAATGCGTAATTTCAGTTGTTGGGGGTGGGATATAGATGATTTCGGTGGTTACACCCCCGCTGCCATTATAGTTTGAAGCCAACTGTTGGAATGAGATTCGAGACACTTGATGAAGGGATCCAGCACTACCGAGAATATAGCAGAGTTTGTGAATTTGTTGCTCGTCTAGGTACTCAACGAAATAACCGTACAGGTATTGCTCTGAAGTATGTCGTTTGTGCTAAGGAGGGTGACAAATATGTGAGAGATGTGAATGAAGATGGTGAGTTCAAGCAGAACAACAAGAGGCGATGTGTGAGCACACGAAAGGGATGCAAATCCATGGTTTCATTCAAACATGATAATGCAAACGAGTATTACATTTCAAAATTCGTTGAAACACACAATCACCCTTTTAACTTAGGCACACAAGCAGTTTGAAATCTGAATTCTAATTGAAGTATTAGGCTTACTAAAACGGTTTGTTTCAGGTTTCCAAATCCTTGTAAAACCATTACGTTCCACGTTTCCATAATGAACTAAGTATTTTGAACAAACATTTTCACCTTCTACACATGGTTTGAAATATTGAACTTTCTATCTGCACGTTCCCATGATTGTTTGACGTTATCAGAAGCACACTCCGTCGCAATTTGACTTGTCGTACATAGCTACTTCTAGGTGACACAAAAAAGAAAGAGAACAAAGGTTCATACCACCTCCAACGAAATAAGTGATAATAGCAGTTGGTAAAAACATTTGAGAACAAAGGATAATAGCACATTAGAACAAGGGATTGAACAACTAAAGTGTAATAGCGTTTGAGAACACAGGATTGAACAAAAACAAGCCAATCACATACAATTTAACATTGTATGGAAATATGACCAAAACAAAAAACATAAGTAGTGTATCCTAAACCCGAAAAGAAAATCAATCCAATATGCTTCAACACATTGTGAAGCACACAAAAGTATTCTTGGGATTTCTTCGCAAAAGTGCATCTTGACGCTGTAGTTGTTGGAGGTAGCTATCATTGGGGATTTCTTCTTCACCAACATCTGTGTTTGTTGTCCATCTTCGTCCATAGTCTGCCCAGCAACAGGGCGTTGCTTGTGTCTGTTTCGCACAACATTCTTTATGAAAGTGCTATCGTCTGACTCCGACTGTTAACTTTCAAGTAGCTGAGGTGTGGTGTCAATCACTGCAATGGAATGATGGTAAATTAAATAAGTCATCGATATTATTTGTATGAATGGAATCATGGAAACACAAACATAAATGCATGGTTACATTTGAATGGAAGAAAATGAATCATGTAAACACTACTGCATTTGAATGGAATTGTGTGCATATTGGAATCATGGAAATATGTGCAAAATGGAATCATGACAACGCTGATACCAGGGACAGTGAATGGAAAATGAAGTTATGTATGATATGGAATCATGGAATTATAAACAAAACATGGAATCATGGAATAATAGACAAAGAATGGAATCATGGAATTATCTGATACATAGAATGAAAACAGAACTCAAAAACGAGATGCAACTACAGAAAATCAGAATTGAAGCCAAAACATGGCTAATCTTGCCTTTTCGTCTTAGGCAAGTTCAAAATCCTCTGTGATTTTTGCTTAGGTTGAGCCATTCACGAAGATCGAAAGGAAATACGGCAAGAGTAAAATTTCGACAACGTGAATTTATGTGGAATGAATAGAGATATCGAAGGCGCAAGGAAGATCAATAGGGTTTGACTATTTGGTAAATGGGAAAAGGGAAAGAACGCCTTCTGCGGCGAATCACTGAGAATCAGGGATCTCTGCTCTCTCTTCGAATTCCTTGGATTTGCAAATACGATAATGCCCTTCTTCTGAAGCGATTTAGTGCAATTTTAGGTATAGAAGACTTTTTATTTACGACCCGTGCCGTTGGAAATTGGCATCCATCTGGATCGTTGGTTTTCAAATCGGACGATCCATGCTTATTCGTAGATTTGTACCATATTACCCCATTTGTACGTGAATTGATCCCGTACATGCATAAGAGATAATATAACTAGACCCCACCTAATTATATCTTATTTTCAACTTGCTACACTTAAGATTAAAAGTTATTGGAGAAATTGCAGTCACAATAAATTTTACGTGTTTTACATAAAATCACAGTTAATTTTATCTCCCGAGCACCAGTTGTTCAATCATTAGATCTTTGTTAGTTTTATTTTTTAATTAGTTATAAAATGATTGAAATGTCACTCATAATTCCTCAAATTTTCAAAATATACCATTAGTCTCTTCATTGACATGATTTGTATGCGAAATTTTTGGACTGAATATTCATTTCTTAGTTTAGGACCATGGAGTTGAACCGGCCATGGAATCAAACACAAACAACTTCTGGTAGGTTATATAAAATAATTGTTCATTTGTTGGTTTTTGGTAATTTGTACATCCGAATACTTCATTCGGAAACTATTTATGAATGATTGTAATTTGCACTATTTCTTTGTTAATTTTAGGGCTAATAATTTGGGGGTTTGTGTTGTTATGGTGAAAATGCATAATCATGTGCAATGAAGCACCAAATAACGAAAGAGATAAGTGAGAAAATGGTAGAAATAGGAGTAAGAAAATGGTAGCGAGAGTAAAAAGAGAAATAAATGGCATGATTTTGAATATTTGATGGTTAATTGAAGACTTTTCGACTTTTTAAATCTAGTAGAAAAAAGTGTCCTAAACTTAATAGAATTGGAGTGATTTGTAAAAATTGAAATAATAAAAAATAGTTAGGTTTAGTTATTTATAAAACGTGTCAAATTAAGTACAATTATGTGTAATTATCTATTTAAAATTTGATAGACAAATAATTAACTATAGAATTTTTATTTACTCTCTTCATATATGATTTAAATTTGAAAAAATGACAGTTTATTGCACCTAATTATAGTTCATTATCACTTTACTCACCTAAGTATTTTTTTTTCTTTTTTTAAGTACCCTAGCTTTCTTCTTTCCTAAATTATGTTAGTGTCGTTTAATTCTACCATTAAATCATATAAAATGACAATTACATCCAAATTTTTATTAAATTTGTAAACTTATACTATTAAGAAAAATAGGTCGCCTCCAGCAAGACTCACTTTCTCCGATGATGCACTCCGGCCAAACCATGGGAGAGGGGGATGACTTTTCTGCTTCATGTGTCTAAAGGCATTAGATTCAAACTTAAAGGACTAGACATGAAAAGATCACCACTAACTTCCAATCATTCAAATCCCACTCCAGGGTCCTCTTCTGCACAACCCTAAATTACGCCAAACGTACCGCGATTAAATAATGAGTTTAAGCTTCACCTCCAAGTCTAGCCTCTAGAGATCCAACCTAACACATAAAATTCAACAATTAAGTCTTCAATTCCAATCCCAGCCCCAAATGACCTAAAAACAGTACAAGTACCTAAAATTTAAGTAACAAATTTGTGCTAATAAAAAAATTATTGTTGGATTCCACCTCTCTCCTTCCATCTTTTCTTTCCTTTTCTCTTTCTTCGGACATGACCTCTTCCTCATCTTATCTCTCCTTCGATCTTCTTCTCCACACAGAAAATCATCTCAGCGTCGTCTTCGAATAGCCGTTTTTTGGGTTTGGGGATTCAAAGATGGTCAATGATCATGGTGGATTCTTGGCGATAGCTCCACCGCGACCAATGGCGGTGAGGATAGAGGTGATGGACATGGAGGTGAGGCTGCCTCCTCTGGAAAAGAAGATGCAGCGGGAGAGGATGGGTAGCCAAAGCTTCATGGGTCTGAATAATTTTTCTCTGCTTCGTGATGTCCCTTTGATCAGCTTTGGAGACGAACACATACGAGGTTGACTCTCTAGGCTTCAAGCGACAAAAAAATTCTCTAATTCTTAGATTTTCACTGCATAGTCTCCTTCTAATTTACTGTCTTCTAAGGACCCATTTCTTCTAAATCATCATCCCTTGTATTGCGTCAATCATTTATCCATAACCTTCAATCTCCTTATAGTTTCAGTGACCATTACCTCTTCGAATTAAAGATGGGATAAATAGATTTGGAGAAGTGAACGTTTGTGCTAGTTTTGTTTTCTCAACTATCTACAGTGGGGGAGCATGGAGCAATCTCTATTATTTGGTTGTCGAAAAAAGATGAGGACTTGAATTTTGAATACCATGTGTTAATGCATACAATTGAAGTTTTTATTTGATTTTCAATCTCTATTATTGGTAGCAATCATGTTTTTGAACATTTTGGGGTATTTTGGTGTGTTCGCGTGCAAAATTAATTGTGTTAGCAACGGTGTGACAAAGTGTAGCTTCGGGATAACAATTATCTCACTTACAAAATGTTGTAGTAAAGTGATGGTCATGTATATATGAGGGTGGTGAAGTGTAATTTTCCCTTCTAAAAATTGTAATGTCTTAAAATATTAATTATTTCCTTACTAATATTTAGGGAAAGAGACACATAGCCATCACAAACTGAGACTTTTTTCACTTAACTACGCTCATCTATGTTTTGCCCCACCCAACTACACCCACCTATTTTTTCACATTGTTAAATTATGAACGGAAAATGCTTAATTTACAGTGAAAAGATTAAAATTCCCTTGGTTAAAATCTAGTTTAAAACATGTCATAGAACTTGGTGGCAGTGGGGTTTAGTGTTATCTGAGGCAAAGGGGACTTTGTTAGTTCATCCGATCTGAAGAACTAACCCCTTTTTTATTGGGAATTTTGACTTTGGACCCCAATTTCTTCATGCGGTTTGAACCCACTTGCCGTAACATCCCAATCTCTCAATCACGACCTACATCCATAACATATTCCATTTGTTGATTAGGATTGTCAAAATTTGTGACCATACACATCAAATACTTCTCCAAAACGTCATTCTCTTTCTCATACTTGGCTCAACCTCGTCCTTGGGCTTAGATTCTTCGTCAGATTGGGAAGAGGTGGAGGACTGGCTAGACGAAGACCCATTTTGGGGAACCTCATTTCCGGGAACGATTCCGATCTCCAGCTCGATGATGACGTCACGTTTTCTTCCTCTGGCGTAGTTGGATGCAAAGACCATCGACATGTAGATGACCAGTAACACGCGCCCTCACGGGCAGCCCGTTTTTAGGTTTGGACGAGTACATTTTTGTTAGAAGAGGAGATGTAAGAGCTCATTAAAAGTTAAAGGGCTTTTTGAAGAGAAATTTAAAATGATCCTATAAGATAGGTTTGTTCTATTCAATTATATACACCCTTTTGATTTTCGATTCTTTCCATGCGGGACTTTTATATTGTCAACACTTCCCTCACGTGTATTCAACATGTGGGTCTTTATCAACTCACTTCACTCACGTGAGCCATAATAGGACGTGTCTTTTGCACACAGGCTTATTCCCCTTCTCCTTTACACAGACAACAATATCGGGCTTACAGGGAAGTGGAGCTAGAGGGAGGCGAGGCCCACTAGCACATACCAAAATCGGCCCGTTTTAATATCATATTAGAGGACCAACTCAACTAAAAGATCAAAATGATAATTGAAAGATCAATTATAGTTGTATACTCTAACATTCACAATTTTGGTTTTTGAATTTCAGTTAGATATACCATAATTGATAGCATGCATCGGTTGGTTTTATTTAGAAAATTTGAATGATTGAGTTTATTGTGAGTTAGAGATTTTGAATGCACATGTTGGTTTAGAGAATTTGATTATGTCTGAAACCTCTCCATCGCCTCTCCTTCACTGCCACTAACAATATTGAACCAGTCGACAACATCACTAGAGACATGTTTTGAAAATTAAGAAAATAACATAAGGCATTTTAGACTTTTCATTTTTAACTTAACACTTTCATTAATTTTTTAACACCCTAAGAAAAAAGTAGATTGATGCATTTGAGTGGGACAACATGTACATATATGTAGTTGATTTTGAAAAATGTCTTTTTTGATAACGATAAGATTTGATGGGACAATACCCTAACAACAAACTAACATTACATTCAAACAAGATTCAATAGTAAACATCCTAATAATTAGATTGGGATATTTATGTTTCTTTTTTCCCACAAGAACACTTTACACATAATAATAATAATAAAAAATAAAATGAAAAAAAGGAGAAATTGACTGTGAGACCCACGGGAGTATCCGATCACCACCCATTCTTGGGTTTCTCGGCATGTCCCGGTTCACAGAAATCTCACAACACAAACTTGGTTCTTGGTATTACGTAAGGGGATATCTAAATGAGCCCGACAAAACCACAGCCAAACCACAAACCGAGAATCGTTGAAAACGAGTCAAATCAGGAGAGGGAAACATATATGGGATTGAAACCCCCATATCAAAAATCTCTCCAATCTACCAACCACTACAGCCAAAGACTCGTTGGCAAAAAAATCATGGATGCTAACGAGACCACCAGGGTCTCCAGCGCCTAAAAAAGAACACCCCGACCGCTCCGGCCTCGCCACCCGTGCCCCCGCAAGGGCCAAACCACCCACTCCCGCTGCCCTCATCTGACTGAAGCCCAGACCCATCGCCATCGAAGAGCCAACCTCCGTCGTCGGGATAAAACCCAGCCCACACGAGTTGCCACAACCTCCGTCGTCGAGACTACACCCCTCACACGAGCAGCCTCTATCACCAACCATCTACCAGATCTGGGACCATCCAAAAACACGCCGGAGCGCACCCCTTCCTTCCACTGCTGCAGCCCGAAACTAGCATAAGGATGGTTGGTGGCATGCCAACCGACGGCGCCGCCATCGACTCTTGGGTAAAGAGAAGGAGAAAATGGGGACAAGTTAGAGAGAGAGAGAGATGAGTTATAGGGTTAATTACACATAACTACATTCAATTTTAATTCCTTTGCATATCACTATATTCAAGTTAGGAAATGGCTTGGGAGTAAAAACTTTGGAAGTTCTATTTTTCTACATCATACATAATTCCATTAATTTTAAGTTTATCTCACATGTAAAATAACAAAAATATTCTTTACAACCTTTTAAATTTTCAAAATGATCTTGTTTATCTATCTCTCCTCCCATCTTTCAATTTCTCACTAAATATCAATGAAAATAGAATAATGGCAGCAATTTAATAAATTTAAATGTAGCAAAGGATATTATATTTAAAATAAATTAGAAATAACATAACTATAGGCGATGTAAAAAATGATATGAAAAGATTGTTAAACCATTTATCAACTAGGTGTACTGATCCCCAAAATAATCAAAGTAGAGTATATGTAGTTATGTTTCATATGCCTTAAAATATAATAAAAAAGGGTTAACAAAAATCATGAATTAACTTAAAGGATATTCAAAAGTGTTAAATTACATCGTATAACCGGTTTGCACACAGGTCGAGATAACTCGACCTCAAAATTGGATCATTTACTTTTGTTAACCTACATTTTGAATCATATAAATTACCGTCAAATTAACTTAGATGGTTAAACCGATTTAGTATGCAAATCTACACTCAAGAATAAAGTATAATAGAAGACAATACTCTAATGAAATAAAATTAAAATGGAGAAGGTGTATGTTGTATCGATTAGGAATACTAATATATGTGAAAATATCATATACCTCATTTTAAGTATACATTGTGACAAAAATATCCACATATTAAAAAAATTAAAAAATTATTGAAATTTATTTCGAACTTGTTCTTTTTCTAATTTTTTCTACAAAAATAAAGAAAACAAAATTACTTTAGTATTAGTTTCAGAAAAAGTTTTTTTGAAACAAATTATGAAAATGAAAGGCGATGTTTAAAATTATTTTAAACATCGCCTTTCATTT
>JAYMTQ010000774.1:0-15945 GCA_036897385.1 Geranium incanum | reverse complement strand
CAATATTACTTTAATTTGCTTTCATAGTCTAGCCGATATTCTGCATAAGTTTATTAGTAGATGTCGAGTCTTAATGAATAAATATGTAGAATTTTCATCAAAAATTACTTTCTTGATATCAATCTCATAATTTTTCTAGAGCTTATGAGTATAAATAACTTTTAGGGAGTCATTCTTAAATTTATCTCTTTTAATTTACCCTCGTACAAGTTGCACCATAGTGTTAATTTCATGTAGTGCAAATTTCTATTGGATTAGAGGACGTTGCAACCAAAGTTTATTTTGTGAAACATCAAAATATTGTTGTCTCATTACCTTTAAGTGTATTTTAAATTTTCAAATCCTCCCCTTTTAAATTTCTCTCCCCTCTTCTCTCACCTACATACAAGGAGGACTTGTTTGTACTCGGAGGACTCCATATCCCAAAATTACACAATTATCTGGTAAATAGATTTCAGTGTCATGATAAAAAAAATTAAATTTACCAAGAACAAAAAATTAAAGAATGTTACAGTACACCAGTACGTTAGAGAAAAAAGTCAACAATCACCCCTCTCTTCCTCCTTCACATCAGCAAAACCAAACTCAATGTTTCAATTCCTCAAATCTCTCAAAACAAAAATCATCAACAGAAATCAAAATTTTACCAAGAATACAAAATGGTCACCTCAAACATGCCCGCATCGGTCGCCTCCTTGCATGCGCGGAGCTTGAGGCGTGTGAGATTCCGGCACCGGAGGATGAGCGCATCGGCCCCAATGCTCACGGATCTCCGGTCGCCTTTCAAAGCGAGCTTGGTCGGTCGGCGGAGCCGTTGTCGTCGAGGCCGTTGGGTATGGGCTGCAGCTCCAACGACCAATCATGCTTCCTGGAGGCGCCGGCGACACCCAGGGTCTCCAGGTGAAAAGCCGCCATGCCGAAGGAGGAGGAGAGGGTCGAGGCAGTGTGGAGTTCAGTTGGTGAGCAGCAAATCCGTAAACGGGGGCATGATAATTTGCATACACTAAATACTCAATCCAACCGTGCACTGAAATTCTTATTAAAATTATTTGGGTTCAACTAGCATCAGACTTATAATTTTTAAGAGTTCTTAAGATTATTATATCAATAATAGGCTCAATAATAGCTCAAAATCCAACAACTTATTCTCTATGTACTAATGAATTGCAAAGTGACGGAGCGGTACAGCTATTGGAAATTGAAGAAACAACAAAATTGGTTGGTTTGGGGTTGAATCCAAAAGCAATTTTGTCTCTGAGTGGAGAAGGTGAAAGAGAAAGGGAATAGTAAGCTCTCTGCTTCTCTCTCTCTATTGTTGAAGATGAATTAGCAATTAAGCGGAGAACTGAGGTTCGTTGTCTCTGTGGACTATGGTTCTGGCTCACACTTAGCACACACCCAAATAAACAAACCCCAAAATTCCTTGTTCCGAGGTGAGAGAAGAGAGATTTAAAAGGGTAGGATTTGAAAATTTAAAATATACTTAAAAGTATTTTAGTCATTTTAAAAAAAGTGAAAACGGAAAAAATTATTCAGCAGAAAACTTACAGAAATTAGATGAAAAAGAGTTTAAAGTGAAAAAAAAGGCACACCTTTAGACAAAAAATTATCTAGGTACCTGAAAAAGAGCATATTTCCCTCACCATTAAAACATTGTTCGAAATGTCAAAAAATATAGATGCTTAGACTTTAAGATGGGACCAAACTGGAGAACTTTAAGCTCACACCCTCATCTTATTTTATGTTCAACAGTGAATTTTATGATATCATCTTAACATCTGAAGGCTGAAGCCTTTATAAAACAAGAGTAAATGAAAATCCTTG
The DNA here is from genome assembly GCA_036897385.1 of Geranium incanum. Lineage (NCBI taxonomy): Eukaryota > Viridiplantae > Streptophyta > Magnoliopsida > Geraniales > Geraniaceae > Geranium > Geranium incanum. The sequence goes on along the minus strand of JAYMTQ010000774.1, from coordinate 14,121 downwards.
GTCACAAAAAACAAATTAACCATTGAAATAAAGCCACATATTTGAAGTATTGAACAAAAAAATTAACTATAGAAATAAAATCATATATTTGAACAAAAAACCCTATTTCCATGGCAACATGAACAACATAAGACTATGGATGACGATCCATTCGGAGTTAAGTCTTGTTGGGAATTATACAAACTGCAGAGATGCAGAAACAATCTTCCTTTAGGCTTTCCTTTGTGTACGATCGATATGAATAAGACACACACATCCTTTTTCCAGGTTGAAATTCATCTCTATACAAATCTGCCAACAATCATTCACATAATCGCTGCCAATCCTATAGCATCCGCTTCATCAACTCCCGTCTCTGGAGGATTCACTGAACTACGAGCCCTTACTGAAAGCAAATTAACAAACCAAATACTCAGAATTACAGATTAATTCTAACACATAAATGACTGCTTCTTCTTCAAACTGGCTGGCATATAGAGGTAGCATAAAACACAACCAGTGAACTGTATATAGAACGCAATGACCGTTTCTTTAAACTACAACAGATATACATTCAGATGTAAGAACCATTTTTATCCTGTGTGCATCTTTTCCCCGAAATAAGAGTGAGCATTACGATAAAATTAAAAAAGAGAATAATCCAGTCATACCAACAAGTGAAAATTATTCGCATTGAAATATTAGCTGGCAATGGATAAGGTCTTATTGAATACAATATTAGATAAACTAACAAACAAGTTTCTTAGATAGCAACATGGTGCACTACTGAAAACTGTGCCATGCACAATCCGCTGATTCATTACTTCAGACTCGGTGACTATTAACGAAAGAACTATATAGGAAATCAATGCAAAGGGCAGACCATAATGGCTAAGCAAATTGAAGGTAAACCAGTCATGATCCTTAACTATGGCATCAACAGGACAACAGCTAAAAAAGCAGTCAAAAGCCATACTGTTCTTTATGAATTGCAGCGGAAGAGAGAAATAATGGACTTACCCGAGACATTTGTAATCACGTTTACGCTTTTTTGTGCAGCAAGTGCTTTTAACTTGTTTCCAGTAGCTAATAAGAGAAAGCTCTTCATGAGCAGTTTCTGTTCTTTAGGACTAGATGTCTTCGTCAAAGCTTCTTCAAAAGCTTGTAAATCTTGTTGTGTAATACAAGGTAGAGATAGCAGAACCTGGGAAAATGCAGCACATAAATCAATCCATCGACACTTTTTAAGGCACATACACTTCAGTATGAAATATCACAATTCACAACAGACCTGTCTCGGTGTAGGATCCCTGTCACAGAGATACATGAATATTTCACGGCAGAGACCAACGAGGTCAGCGCTGCCAAAAGCATTTGACTCAAGTGTTAAAGCTTCAATAATTGCAGAAAACAGATCTTTAGAAACAAACTGACAGAGTTCCATGTTATTTGTCAGTATAGCTACAAGAACCACAGCAGCACAGAAAGAAGAAACTTTCGTCACAGCTTCGCCGTCGGTCCATGAGAAAGCTCCCAAACATATATGCAATGCAGGAAGCGCTAGACCTTTGTGATTCAGAAGGAACCTGTAAGTGATTCAGGATTCTGAGATGCAGAGATATAGAAATAATATACATAGCAGAAAATGACACACCATTCAAGCTTCTATAGCAGACTATCATTACATCCCAATGGGTTTCTATCTACATATTTCTGGGTCCAGTTAACCGTGTTTCTTGGGTATTAATTTTTGTTGATTTATAATAATGTCATACAAGCAGTATACAGTTCAACTTCTACAGATGAAACAACTTTATAAGGTTTGTTGCTCTTTAACTTCTTCGTGAACCCCATAAAATGCAATATCTTTGTGCTCACTCTATTACTTATTCCTAAAGGGTAACTGGTATAATAATACTGTAATAGAAGAAATTATCTTTAGATCCTCTTCTAATTTATATTTTAACAGAACTAAAATTGCATGTTTTAATTTTAAATTTCATCAATGTTTCCTAACTCTCTTAAGCAAGAACCACAAAATCATAGGTTAAGATTCTCCTCATCAAGTTTACATCACGTACCCAACCATAGAGTTTGACCCAAATGCATCCAAATATTTGAGAGAGGATGCATCCACACGAGTCATCTGCCCAGACTGTTCAAAAATGGGAAGTCCGGTATTCAGTGCTGGTGAACCTATAACTGAAAGGAGTGAACATGTCTCACGGGTTAAATTACGAAGTAGCTTTTCCTCCATTACTTCCACTTTCAAGTCTGAGCCAGAAAGTATGCCAAGGTTATCGGGAACTCTTGCCCTGCCTTCGTGCAGAAGACTAGACCATGAGGCACTAAGAACTTGCTGGGTATGAAGAAATAATGGTTGCAACAGTTTTTCCAGCCATACTTCCCACATATCTGAAGGGCAGCATTTCACCACATAAGTCAAAACTTGATGAATAAGCTGCCTTATGTGCCTGAACTCCATTGACTGTATATTCTCTACAAGTGCCAGAGCAACAGCATCACTATCTAAACACTTGAAAAATGAATCCCCAATGGTTGTCGCCAAGCCCAGTACGTTATACCTACAATTACAGGAAATGCATCAGTTTCACACTCATAGAGAATATAATGTAGAACATATTTAATCTGAGTCTCATGGACATTTACCAATTGAAGTTTGTGATCATTGTAGTAGATGACATACCACATACACAGTGGCAAACACACAACAGAGAATGGCTCCTGTTTAGGGGTTATGTGTTTCACTTACTCTAATTATTCGTCTTAGTGTTTTAGAGTGGTAACATAGATGAATATTGTCTACCTGGCAGCTCCAAACCCATACATGTTAACTATTTAAATGGTACTGCTAGGTAGAACACGTGATCATTTTACTGATCAAATAACAAGAAACAATGAAGTCAAAACCATTTAATGCTATAGTCAATAACAACTTTTCATTTTATGTATACCTTTCTGGACATTGTAGGGGTAATCGTCTGGTTTGATGACACCAGTTTAGGGCAATGTTAAAATAAGTTTTTTTAGAACATTAAATTATACCCATAATCAAAGTATGCACAATGAATACCAGATACTCAACAATACTATCCAGTGCACCAGTCAATTTACATGAATCTCACAATTTGCTAAGTACTCAATAGTTCTAGGACAAATATTGAAAAAATAAACTGTGTTTTAATAATCACATTATAGTCCTTTATTTAATCTTTGTTAACCTATAGTCATACAAGGAATGCAAATTTAAAAATAGCACCTACATACATTCAAATCAAATCAACAATTATACCACCAAAGCTTAGAACACCACCTAAAGTTAGTTGACATACCCACTGTCTCTGATACCTTTCAGCCAATTACGTATATCAGCTTCATTTGGCTCTCCATTGCCATCCTTACTTGTGTCAATTAATGAACCATCAGCAAAAGTTAATGATCCCTTTGGCAATTTATTACCACCTTCACCAAGAAGACTGCTTCTTTCTGTGTCGCTTATGATCATTGCAGATTTTATCTCACCAGGTAACATTTGAAATACAGATGGAGACCAAAGAGAATGTAATGCACGGAGTAGCTGCAGATTAAACAAATCATATGTAGTTGGGTTAGAGGAGAAACATATGCATATCGACGATACATAAGAAACCTTAAGAGAATTACTCTCCATAACTGAGGAAGTTTAACAGGACCAGTTTGTACAAGATTCATACTCTTAAAAGAGGAGGCAACATCCATGACAGATGAGAAGCCATTGGATGCAGAATAGAAACTTCTGCTAAGTTGGTCTGTGAACTAAAATTACCCTTTCTGACTCCACTCCTCTTAAGTGCCTTCTCAAAGAATGTCACAGTATGGAAAAGAGACCACATAAATGTTGTATCAGAGCATAAACGAACTAAACCCATAGGTTCAGACAAGTAATTGTTTTGCCACTCTAGCTGGGTCCATTGATGTCTCAAAGGTTCAAGTAACCAAGTTAAAACTCCTTGCTGCTGCTGAGTCCTGCATCAAGTTGAAGGCTTTGAATAATAAGAAAAACCATAGCATTTTAGATATACACCAAGGATTTAGCCACAGCAAGTGATTACCCAGCAGCAGATGCCATAACAAGAAATGCTTCACCAAGAATATTATGTTCACTGCGATTCAGACGACCTTCTCTTTGCAGATCCGCCATAGTGTCAGCTATAACCTATGAAGCAATGACACAAAGTAGAAGAAATAGATTTTTCTCAGACAAAAAATAAAAATTCTTTAACCTGGATATTAATGTATGGTTTCTAATGAATGTGGCGCTGTTCCTATCTTGATCATGTTATTTCCAATAGAGGATTGATCCTGACAAAAAAAACTTGAAAATACTGCTAATATTTTAGATAGGTCAACCTTTTCAATCCTATGATGGAGGTTACTTGAGAGTCATTCAGTTGTTGAAACTTTAATACACCCCTTTATTTTGGACAAACAAGCTCAAATGGCACAGCCTTACACCTACAAACAAAAAGCCCGGTCTCCTACTGGATGTACAAAATTGAAATAAGACCTCAAATGCTACATTCAAATGTAGACTTAGGATAATATCAATTTCCAAGTTTATATGAAGGATGCACTCTCCTTAATAATAAATGAAGGTACAGTCTAATGGTTAATTGATTGAACAGTTTTTGATGGACGCGGGAAATTATAGTAATAGAAGGCCCTAGGACCACTAGATGTTTAATTTTGTAAATATTATACAATTAGTTCAAATCCAATAGTTTCTACCACTATTGTTTGAAACAGAGGGAGAAAAGCAACCATCATGTGAGGCAGAAGGCTTTTGTCAGCTGTTTTAGCAATGCGAATGAAAGAGGTACAAATCTGCAACCTTGCATGTCTTGCCATATTAGTGGAAGGATCCTGCACACGAAAGAATGGTTCATAACTTCATACACATGCAGATCGCTATAAATGTCCAATAATTCAAAACAGAAACATATATTAGAGAACCTTGACGACAAATGGAAGTGATGCTAATAGCTCAAAAAGTTTATTGATCACACTTCCCACTTCATCTGGGAAATACTTCAGAAACGGACCCAATGCATCAAAATAGTGCCCAAGTACTTCCACAAGTACTGGCTCAGTCCATTTCAAAGAAAGAAGTTGTTGAAGTAAACCTACAATTCACAGTAATGAAAGTTTTTCAGCCAGCCTTTAATGATAGAAGCCGGAGATGTTAAATAAAATGCATAATTTGTAAGATACCTTTAAAAATTCTGCACGAAACATGTTGAACTTCAGAACTGCCATTGCCAACTTCATTTAACCCATCAAAAACTGCAATTACGATGTTTTCTAGAGGTAATTGCATACTTTCCATCACAACCAGGTCCTGAAAATCCATGTAACTGATAAGTATATACAGTAATAAAAAAAACCAGTAGCTACATGTTAGAATTATGAACTGACTCCAAAACCCTCATGCCATTGTTTAGAATTGAACAATACACATGAAACCCAGCAAAACTATACCTGAGCAGGCATGGGAGAAATCAAAAGATTATTAATGATTGCAGTAATTTTTTCACACACTTTTGCAGCAGCTACAAGAGGTTTGTAAGAAGCAATAAACCTTGTCAGCTCCAACTGCAACGTGCATAAGAAAAAATAAGTAAAGAAAATGAGACAGAAAGGGAGGCAGGGATTACTTATGCCATAAGAATGTGTGAGAAAAAACTATACTGTGATTTTTTTTTATCAGAAATAAAACTTTTATAAATAAGAGAAATAAAACTATACTGTGAACATAACATGATGTAATCAATGACCCACAAAATATGCCTGTAAATAAACAGTTGTTGGATGTCACTATTATTACTCATAGGATTCCACCTTTTACTCGTGTGTAGCCCTGATTTGTCTTACGGCACCACCAGACATTGAATCAGTGTGTGCATAGATATATAGTACTTTTTAGGATTTTAATTACTATATTTTATTCAATCTTAGTACTGTTTTGGAATTTCCCCCCAATTTTACCACAACATATTCCAGATACTTCATACTTCTCAATGGCATGTCCCAGTTCGAAGAAAATTACAAGAAATTACTTTCCAGATACTTATCAATTGTAAGCATATTTAAAAACCAACAAATTATTAGATATGGAAAATAACTTCTAAATTCTGGTCTGGTAAAGCGTCTTATTCAGAGTGTTTCTGAGGAAAAAATAGGTAGGTAGCTGGGAATACATGAAACAGTTTCAGGCAAACAAACAAACAAACCATTTTTGAATGTTGAATACCATTTTGACAAAAAAAAAAACACTTTCAGAAGCCCAAAAAAGTGTCAGATATATATGTATTTGCTAAAAACATGTCAGTTTGAAGAGCATCACTAAAAGCAGTTCTTAGATTCAGATAACATATTTTAGCTATAGTGGAAACAAAAATAATGGAGCCAGGCTCAAGTTCTTGAACTTTAAAAATAATACATTCTTACCAACAGAAAAGAATGAACCAGGCTCAAGTTGGAACCAGGCATTTACCTAAATATAAGTTGAACTAACTGCCGAACCCCATAATAAGACTTTAAGCCTCTCTTCATTGATATTACCAATCAAAACATAAATACTACTGAAGAGAAACAGCGCTAAATGACAAAAGTTCAGTATGAGATTTGAAAACAAAAAACATAAAGCATACCAGCTTAGAACGATACTGGCCAAAGTCACCCTTGCCCTCAAAATCATCACTCCATAACTCCACTGCTCCCAGGGAGATTGAACTTCCAGGAGGAACCTTTTCTCTCTTAAGCATGCGCTGAAAAGATATTTCTAGAATTGCACTACAGATTTCATCGGTCAGAAAACTTAAAATCTTTTTCTTTTCATTATCAACCTGGGCAGAAACAGAGCCCAGATTACTAATAGCCGACCCATCAGTGGCTGAACCAGTAACAACTTTTGGTTTTGAGATTAAATCTCTCATTAGAGCCTACAAAAACAAGCAAGCGAGTAAGTGCGCAGCTATGACAACCAGGCTTCTAATATGCTTAACTCAATAAATCTATGTCATACCAGCCAAAAGAGCAAGGACTGATAATGGAGTGCCAGTTTACAATGTTGAAAAAACCCGGACATCTGAAAAATTGTTACAAAGAAAGTAGTTAAATAATTTGACAATTTACCATACTAGTAACTTGACAGAACATGAGAAAGGAAACATGATCTATAGCGTAAACATTTAACGGATTTTATGCATGTGAAAATTCATGAGTATGGAATATCTTCATGGCATATATATAATTAAGATCAGGAGAAATATACATCTTCATGGCATATATATAATTAAGATCAGGAGAAATATACATTAATAAATTGAATCTATGCAATTTTGTAGGATTGTAGCTGTGACCTTTACTGACATCCCATGTAAAATGATAAACTTGTGCCCTGAATACCTTGGGTAAAAACAAAGGGAAAATTTTCAGATTCTTGACTGTTATCCACTACCTGCTGTAGATAAGGAAAAAATATGGTGTCGTCGCCTGCCACACATTGCAAGTTTGAAGAGCCCAAGGACACCAGACTCTCACATATATATTCTGCAAACTCATATTCAGTTTCATCCATAACTGAAGCATTTGAACTGGATCCTCTGGTGGCATTCATCAAGATCTGAAAGATATTGCTCATTGCAGAATCAAACTCAGAAGCAGAGGCATCAGCAGGTCTCTTCCTGCAAGTACCAGTGTACTCGTAAGTATATTTTCTGAGGTAAGAAAAGGTGTGTAAAATTGCCATCTACACATGTTAAGTTATTGAGTGAAGGGGAGACTAGGTATATGAAGCCATGCTGCCATCAAATTACAGGCCAAGCACTTTAACTTCAACATGCCCCCTCCCATGATGCTCATAGAGCAGAGCACATTCAGGTATATTGGCAGAAAACACAAAGGCAAAGCCAAAAGGTGGAGTGACTGACATGCATCGTCAATAAAGTCAGACAACACACTAGACCAGTGCTAGGCAATTTAAAGATCATTTAGTTTTACTACACACAAAATAGACTGGAGAATATTCCATACCTTGGGGAGACAAGTTTGAAAAACTCACAAGCATGAAGGCGGAAATCAGGAAATGAAAGTAAGGATCCACATCTGTTAGGAAAAGGTGCAAAAGAACAATTTATACCAGTGGTTTTCAATCAGGCACGACAAAAGAACACTTAGAAAATAATTCTACGCCAATGGTTCTAAACAGACATCACAATAAAAAAAAAGATACCCGTGAATTATGCCATATTTAGCAATATCAGGCAAAGGAGCCCATTCAGCGTATGCATTAACCGCATTCAACGTAGCTGTAACTGCTGCTGCATGCTGCTTTGCAATGTCAACATTTTGTCTTCCTGCTTCACTTAATGCAGCAACAAAATGCCTCTCTAGTAACTGTGTCCAAAATCAAGGCATTAGTCAGACTGTAGAATAAATTACTTGTAGGAAAGAAGCGGCCAGACCATACAGTGTATAACAAAGGCAATATTTCAGGCAACGATTCCGTAAGCCCACGTAACAATAGTCTACGCCGATCACCTGAGAAGAACACTCAAACCAGAGTTATGTAAGATTCATAACAGCACACACACACACACACATATATACATGAAAAATCAGGTAAAAACCTCCTATAATAAAAACTAGAAACCACTCACATCCATTAGATTGAAATTTTTAACGTCTAAGATTTAATTGGTGGGATTATTCTTTTATACACTCCTTTAGCACCTAATTTAACAAGTACCAAACGGGTTCTCCCGCCCAAAGTAGGGTATAGTTTGTTGACATTTCCCTGGTTTACACCCATTTATCCCCTCGTTACACTTATTTAGACAAGTTTCTAGTTTCTATTATAAGGGTGGTTTTTCTGGAGTGTTCCCCTATGCATATATGATGTGTTTAACTCTCTCTCATTGTAAGGACAGAAGGACTACTAGGGGTCGCTCTTGGATCACCCAACTTGATGGAACTGTAATCCTCTAATTTTATTCCAACCATGTGCTGTTTTTAGTCTATGTTGCTTTGCTCTTTTAATCTTCTAAATTTAATTACACACTATTAACCTACCGTATTCAATCAATGTAAGAGTCATCAAATTTTACTTTAGAGGAGTTCATCAAGCAGGCATAGCTTATGGCAGGCTGGCAGCTAGTTTTGGGAAAGTTTCCCTCTGATCCCTGCCAAATTTTCTCTTCAATCCCCAGTCCTCCAGCCCAAAGAGAGACAATTTACTCCAGTCCAACATTGAAGTCATAATATTAATTATAACAATGTGCCTAGATCATGCTTTACAACACTTTCTGAAGCACTCACAACAGATTTTTATTTACCCAATTTGTACTTTTTCGGTATATTATGCTTGTATCCATCTGGATATATTCCTTTCAGCCCATTTAAAATAAAATAATAAACTATTGTCTGCGTTGTTAACATGGCCATTTACATCAGGCAAACCAAAACAAATTACTAAATTAATCAATACAAAGATTTGAAGGAATATCTTATACATCTTTATGATGAGAAAAGAGACAGTTGCTTGTTGAAATGGTCATGTTCTGTTGGGGAAAAGGAAAGTTGTCTCTAGTTTGAGTCTTTGGTTTAATAGGAACAGAAGATACAGTGACTTTAGGAAAACGTAAAAACAAGAGTGTATCAGTGATAGAACCATTTTGTTGGGGGAAAGAGAAGAAAATGAAAGTTGTCTCTGGTCTGAACTGAAACTTGTATTTAATTGGAAGAGAAGAAAAGGTAACTTCAACAGATGGGAATCAAAAAGAGCAGTTCTGTTGGGAAAAGAGAGAAGAAAATGATAGGGATAGACTTGGTTTGGGGTTCCTGTCCCGGGAATCCCTTTTGCTTTTTGGAATAAATTTATTGACGATGAAAAAAATGATAGTGATAGACAGTAAACTAGGGGGCTCAAGTTTTGATGGCCTCGATTGACTATAGATTTGAAATTTCAACATAAAATAAACCTTCAAACATATTGGTAGTTCTGAAAATTCACAACACTTGTTTCATCAATACACACACGATGTAAAGATGCACTTAATCATTGATCTCAAACCTTCCAAATCTTCATTGTGAACCGTAATATCTTCAGGAAGCCATCTCAACATCATCGAGACCATTTCAGCCTGTTTGAAACATCAAGGCAATATGTGAATCAAACAGCACAATGATGGTAGGCCAGAGTGGACTAAATATATTGGTCAGAATGATTACTTGTACAGGGCCTTTGTTGGATAGTGAAACCAAATGTGGAAACAGCTCGTGCCATAGACTTACACCTTCTCTTCTAACTATCTGAATAATTGGGGTAGAAACTGAGTAACAAAATTATGGCAGATATAGCCATTTAAATTATCAGTATGGTTAGAACCTCAGCAACAAGGGCAGATGTCTGACTTTTCAAAGCCCATTCTTCACATTGGTTTGATATCTCAGACATCAGGTCAAAAGCTACATTTGCAAAGCTCCGACGCTCGGTAGGGTTTAATTCTTCCCATCTCAACCGGACTAAATGCTGCAGAAATAGTACAAATACGCATATTCAATTAGTCAACATTCAATTACATTATTCAGACATGAAGTATCTATGATTAATAACAAAAAATTTTAGTTGAAGATTTTTAGTTTGGCAAAGGACATGAAATAAATCAGGATATATAATTGGAATTAAGCTGTGTTAAATGGAACTGTGCATGGATCTGACATAAGCTTTATCAAGCCAAGGAACCTTTCATTTGTATTAAGAATTTGCTACTAGAACCAGTTCAAAAGCATGACCTTCTGTAGATTATGTTGGCCCACTAGAGCAATAATAAAATCACTCATATGCTTATATACATCACTCTGCATATAATATAATATAATATCAGCCACCAAACAAGCATAGCTTTATGGTTATTTTGCTATGAATGTTCACAAGTGTCTTTCTGAAGGCATTATCACTATAATACTTACATCAAGATGTGATTCAAGTGGTTAGAAGAACCAACTAAGAGTATAAGGAGTCGGATTGTGTAAGTTACGTAAAAATGTGATTTTCAAATTAGACAGCATGTTTCTTACAACAACAAAAATCTCTGAATGGTATTTTTATCTTGTCAAACTAAAGAATAGCATTAAGAAAAGGCTACCCCGCAAGGAGGCGCTTGTAATGCTATTTTCCTGCATTTAGATGGGAAGAAATATGATATAATTTATAAGGAGCCCTATGATGTAAAAATGCCCTATCCAGACAGAGGGTAAAGGGTTTCAAATTATATTCCTCAGCCATTAGAAATCTAATAAGAAAATAGAAAGATGGCATCAAATAGGACTGGGAGCAACCGTCATGTAACCAAAAGAAATCCACTCAAAACTGGAAAGAGCAATGGCAGATGAATATGAACCTGCAGCATTTTAAATGCATGCAACCGAATTTCAGAAGACCAGTCTTTTTTAACTAGAATGAATGATGTGTTTGCCAGAGCTCTTATATCTCCTGTTTTTTCCTGCAAAGATAGAATTAAAATTACATAAGAATTAGTTGGAAAGAATGCCGTGCATAACTAGTGTTTGTCAATATGCTGTTAATGATAGTTAAGCCAAACATACAAGTGTGCATAAAATAAACCAAAAATCTCAGTCAATAAGTAAATCACAATTCTTAGTACATAATTAAAGCTACTCTTAGTTGCTTATGTGTGAGGAATTAGCCACAGAAAATAATTTGATAGAAGATGCAAATTATTAATCTTTCTGGAGATAACAAATCATCAGATACTAGCAGTGGCTATGATAAGGAGTGGATCTAGAAGGGAGCCAGTGGAAGCCAAGCCCCCTAAAAATTACTGTATGTAGAAGGGAATGTTGAAACTAGTCCTAAACTTTGTTTTACTTCCATTTAATCTTAAATTCAACCTCTAGTTTTAAAATAGCTTTGGAGTTTGGATAATTTGTTTCAATTAAGCCTACATAATTTAAATCAGTAACGATACATTAAATATATCCTTTCACGTAGAACTGTATATAAAAAAAATTAGTGCTCATTTGGAACAAACTCCTTCATTTTGGAATTTAGAACTGTTTTCAAATGCTCTATTTAAAATTTTAAAAATATAAATTTATTAGTAATTAACATAATTATATTTGTACAAATATTAATACTTCCTAGCTGTAAGTAGTTTTGTGTCTTTTATTTTGGTTTCTTACTCCAAATATATATGTGAACCCAATTTTCTTGAACTTTATGAATCAATAAAAAAAATAATATTTTTCACGTCTTCTTCTTTGCACTATTTAATCGTTACAAGCCTACAGGTTTTTGTAGATTCCAAACAAATTGGTTCATTTTACTTTCAGCCTCTATTGTCTTTAAATCCTGGATCTGCACATGAGAGTGACGGAATCTTGACACATAAATGATTGACAGGGTTGTGCGTTTCATTTGCAAATCTTTCTAAGGAAATGATTTTCTTTCCTGTTCATTTCACATAGGAAAACTAGATGGAAAGTTTATTTTCCCTTTTCAATTCAGTGCAATTTCACGTATATCTTAGGAATACTATGGAAGAAAAGAATAGTACAAATGGAATATATTAAATTAAAAACTTTCCCTAGAACTGGAAAGCAAATTTCTCATTTCTCCCCGTGCAAAACTAGATTCCAGTTTATTTTGCAAAATTGGGAAAATCATTCTCCCAACTAGCTTGAGAAGATGTCTCTAGGTTGAAACGAACATGGAAAAATCCATAGTGCGTAGATTACAGATTGCGAAACAGACAACCCATCTTTACTAAAAAGGAAATGATGATTACAGAATTGCTAGAATAACACGAGAGTCCTGGAATGCTAGAGGTGAGGATTTTATTATTTTGTTGTGGTCAATAAACTACATTTGAAATGCATATCTACAAGGTTCTGAATGGCCTTATATAACTTGTATTAGCAAAAGAAAAGGAACTTATTGATATTGATTCAGCATTTGAAGAATGACTTCAAGAAACGAATATGAGTACATCAGGACAACTGACCTATACAAGGCCTAATATTGTTGTCCGACTCATTAATTTTAAGATTACTACACCTTATATAAAATCAGTTCACTGACCACTTGCAGAATTTGTAATGACAGAGTAAGGCCCCCAGTAACTCAAGCCACAAGAAACATAATTCCAAAAATGAAGCAGATTTGATTGCATAAGTCTAATAATACCCTTCTAATCATAACACCCATGGATCAATAACAATACTAGAAAGTAAAATTACTGGGAAAAAACATGAAACCCACAAACAAAAGCTGATGGGCTTAGCCCTTCTAAGCACAAAAACCATCATTTATAGCCAAATTGAACCCAGAAAAAACCCTACTTTATCAAAACAACATTAACTTTTCAACCATTTCATTCATTTCTCCTCTAGAAGAAGTTAAAGGGAACCCTTAAACAGAACAGTTCAAGTGATATTTCCTTCCGTAAAGGCCAGAACTCCCACAAAACCTAATCACATCACCAAATATGAACAAATAAGCAAAACCCACTACAAAAGAGTAGCATCTCTTGTATGCGATGAACACAAGAAAACAATCAATTTAGAGCAACAGAAGATGAAAGCTTTGGAGTAGAGCGAGTACGGATTCCAAGTAGGAGACGGCGGCTTTGCGAGCGTCAGGCGCGGTGGCCCAGTCGAGGGCGGTGGCTATGGCTCGAGCCACATTGCTCGCGGCTGCGTTGCTGCTACTGTCGTCCATTACTGCTCAGTGGTCGAGAGAGGGTTTTTCCAAGGTTTTGATGAAATGATCGGAGAAGAATGAATCACAATTATATTCTCTCTCTCTCTATTGCTTCACATTACCGGAAACTTTATATTTTTTTCCTTTTAAAATAACCCCTTTTTTACCAGCCTCTTTTTTATATCAAAAATAACTCAATTTATTTTTTGGTTTATTTATATTTTGTCCACGCTACCCATTTTACATTTTGTCTCAACTATACTACTGAAAAGTTTAAAATGAGATTACATAATTGCGTATTTCTTACACTTTACCCTAATACCGTTATAATTTAGATAGAAAACCTGATTTTTAAGAAA
>JAYMTQ010000773.1:0-15956 GCA_036897385.1 Geranium incanum | reverse complement strand
GTTATCTGTACTTTATCTTAGTATTTATAAAATGCTATGAAATAAGTAAAATAAATTCATATTATATAACATAAAGAACGGATAATTAAATTGTTGACATAAGAGTGTTGTTATTTTATCAAATATAATTTATACAATGTTAAAAGAAACCTGACAACATATGATCAGTTTTTTTGGGTTCGTGTTATTGTTGTTAGCTGTCAACATATTTCTATATTGTCGTAACTGTTGGAGGCATGACTCCAACTGTATTCATAGCCTGAGAGTCTCTGTAATTTTCTGAGCATATTGATATTGATCAATGGTAACTTCAAAGATTATGGAAACTTAAAAATTTGGATTGAAATTAGCAAAGTCATTGTGCATCATGGCTCAAACATGGGTAGGCTAAAAGCCTAAGTCTTTCTCATCAACCACTCGGACGTATCAGAATTTCATGTGAATTAATAAGATATATAATTTTCAACAGATGATAATTTATTTCATAACAAAAGATGAACTTATAATTATTTGTATATGATAAAGTTAAATTAATATATAGTAACCACAAAATATGTTTTTTTATTACATACATCTTGAAATTGAATATGCTTCACTTAATTAGTTAACAGACAATATTGATATCCAGAGTCGATAGAACATCCATACTCATATTGATGACGACCCCGACAATAAAGAGCAAATGGACGATGATGATGCAGTAGAATTTTTTGACGAAGGTACATCGGAGCACCGTCAAGCGCATGATTTGACCAAAAAGTGAAAAGAAAATTAGTACGTGTTTGCTGAAAATTAGAGAAAATTACTATAGACTTTCATAATTCAATACAATAAAAATAAAATTGAACATAACATATCCGAATTGTTTGTATATTTTCATTATAAACTATTGATACATTTACTTAAGGTAACGCAATTGGAATACATGATTTTCTCATGCACAAGGCGACAACAGTCCACAAGGATGCGACACACCGGTACCGGGTAACCACTGATCGCCTAACAGGAATTTACCGACGGTGAATTTCTTGGCAGTGGTTGCTCCAACAACGTGATATCCGGGCCAGGTTACGAGGTCGCTCGTGTTGGCTCCCGGTCCAACATTGCGGTACTCTGCACAGTACAGAGTACTGAGCGTGGAAGTAGTATCATTCCACCCGTGCCACCCGACAGTGTCGATCAGGTCGTACAAGATCGACTCCATAATGACCGTCCACGAGTATTGCTTCCACGCCCGGCCCAGATACATCTCTACGGAACCGTTGCTTTCGGTCAGGATATGTCTGTGTTGGCGCTCTGGTTTTGTCGGCCCTAGGCTATAATGACATTGAACTGGCCGGGCGAGGGCAGACGCACGTAGATATTACAGTTCTGCAACACCACCGCAACGTTTCCGAATATGAACTCAATGGTCCCGTAGACTTCGCACTCGATGTAGAACTGAGTAGATGATTGGGTATAAATCGTGTCTTGGTAGCCCTCGAAACTGCATATGTGGAAGGTTAATCGCTGTGATGCATTTTGAAGCGCCACCGCCTGTTGTTTCTTTGGTTTAGGGGTGTTGCGGACAGTGAAGTATGCGTCAACGAAGTTTGCCACCTCTACAACTACAAAAATTTTGAAAACAAGTCCAAGTGTAGACTAAGGTGCGTGCAAAGGATGTGCAAACTACATGCAAAGAATGTGCAAGCTGTGTGTGCATAAGTAAACATTGTTAAAGTATAGAATGGTTCACTAATCTACCAACCAATAAAAACAAAAACACATGAAATTGGTTAGGATGCGCACAGCTCTTGCCTGATTTTATAATACTATAATACTACATAGCCTATTTGTTTAGTATGAATATTTTCTTGAAAAATGATGCAATGTATTTATTATGACAGATCTTTACCTAGTACTCAAGTAAGAGAATCCGGGAATAATCTCGTTCCAAACTCGCAATCAGGGCCACAACGAGCCATGGCCTGATCTGTAGACAAAATTAAGTCTATAATTTACAAATGTAGTTAACATAAACAAACAGTCGTTAATGATAGAACCAAGAGGTGAGCGCATATGAGCTCTTTTCTTCAAGCACTCCACCATGTACAAGCAATCAGATTCAAAGATGACTTTGTCTTCCATCTTTTCCCGGGCCCACCTGATTCCTTCTCGAAGAGCAAGAGCTTCTACAATGATAGCCGCCATAATTCCTTGTCTTGTTAATGTACGAGCTCCCAAACACGACCCATTTTCCAATCTCATAACCATCCCCATCCCTACTGACACTCCTGCCGGGCTCACCGCACCATCAACGTTTACCTTAACCCAGCCAATGTCTGGGGGCTCCACCTACAACGGGTTACCATTCTATGAGGTCTCGGTTGTTCGTTGTTCAACTTCCATTCCCTGATAGT
This sequence comes from Geranium incanum, assembly GCA_036897385.1. Classification (NCBI taxonomy): domain Eukaryota; kingdom Viridiplantae; phylum Streptophyta; class Magnoliopsida; order Geraniales; family Geraniaceae; genus Geranium; species Geranium incanum. Next base: position 13,557 of record JAYMTQ010000773.1, on the reverse strand, counting down.
AACATTCGCAACCCCCCAAATAGAACCCAACACCGGAGGAACTGATCTCCATACTAGATCATTCCTGCTTCTCCAAATAGACCACCACAAACCAACCTTTCTTTCAACTTCCTCAATTGAACAGGTTGTACACAAACCCATGAACCAATCCTTGAGCTCCATATCCCCCATCAAATTACCATTCCCACCCTAAAGAAGATTTAGAAAAGAACACTCCCCAAAAGGATGGCCCTCATTTTCATCCCCCATTCCACAAAAAAGGACAACCAGTTATAAGGATCACACCTTTAGACGCAAGATTTTCGCGAGTTGGCAGCGACCCGTTTAGGCATCTCCATCCAAACATTACGATTTTTGGCGGGAGGTTTTGTTATGACACTAAAAACAATTTATTTGTTTTTATAAAAGAGTATGTTGTGTATTTCTTTAAACGTGTTTATGGAAAATCAAATCAACCAAAAATATACTGAATCTCTTTCATATTAACTTCTCTTTTCATTGTTTTATCACATTAAACCTTGGTAAGTGTTTTAGGTAAAGAGTTCTAAGTTAGAAACTTTACTTTCAAAAAATATTCTTCGGGGTAAAATGGTTGATAATCCAAGTTAAGGGAGGCTTTGAAATATTATCATAATAGTATGCCTGAAGCTTCCAAATACATGTTTCAGTACTATATGATCCTAGTGCTAGTAGTATGAAATTCAACATTTTTAATATTAGAGTGTAGCTCCGCACGATGCGATGTAGTATTTACAAAATACTATTAAATAATTAAAATAAATTCATATTCTAAAACGTAAAGAACGGATAATTAAATTGTTGACATAAGATTGTTGTTATTTCATCAAATATAATTTACATAATGTTAAAAGAAAGGGTAAATGCCACAAACATACGGTTAGTTGTACACCTTTTGCAGCTGGGTACAGCTAATTTAAAAGCGTTGTTTTAAGATCAGATAACTTATTCTTGGTTGCACGTCACACAAAATCGTATGTTTTGGCCGTTAAAACCAGTCACGTGCTTGTCACGTGATCAATTAACTATATGTAATGACATTTTTGCCCTTGTTGTGTGTATTAGACTTTGTGTGGATGAACAACAGAGCAGTCTGTATTTCGCGACGATTTTGTGTAGAATGAAGAAGGAGAGTCGATCGAAGAAGACGAGACGAGAACAGAGAAGAAGATGGAGAGCGTAGATGGAGAATTTCACTGTGATTGTGGCGTATTTTTGCCAATAAGGACATCATGGACGATTACCAACCCAGGAAGAAGATTTGTTGGATGTGGAAGGTTCACGGTATGTTGATTTTACATTTTGATTGAGCTAATCCATTATGGGTAAGTAGTTTGTAGTTTATTGAGTATGATGTTGTTGGATTTTTTCAGTCGAATTTTGCAATTTTAAAAACTAGGGTTCCAGAAGTTGTAAAAATTAGGGTTCTTCAAATTTGGGGGAAATTTGTTAATTTTAGGGTTCTCATTTTAAAGATTTGTCAAGATTAGTAATATCTTGTTTTGACAGAGCAAATAGAAATGTCAATTTTTTCGATGGGTGGATCCAGAGACCTGCATATTTGATAAACGAGTACTACCGGGATTGTTCGAGAGAATTAAATGTATGGATGGTACAATAGGAAGTGTTGATGATAAGAATTATGTTGTAGAATGTAATCTGAAGAATACGAAGCTTGAATTGGAAGAGCAGAAGCTGAAATTGGAAGAGCAGAGGCTGAAATTGGTGGAGCTAATTGATGAGAATAATGGATTGAGGAGGGAATTTGGTAGAAAGAATAAAGTAGTGATTTTGTTGGTTGTGGTAGTAGGTTTGTTAATTTTCAAATGTATGAATTGACATTGTTATGTAATTGTACTCAAAGGTTGAATCTGAAATGTATGAATTACATTGTCGTGTAATTTTGAATTGACGGTGTTAAATTAGTTCAATTTCAATTTGTTCACTTTATTGTATTTGGTGTTCAATTTGTGATAATTTTTGCCAATTGAACATGAGTTAAGCCAAATAGGTGTTGAAGTAGGTGTTAATTTATGTACAAATTAGGCCATGACCAATCTGTTTTATAAAATAAAGTTTGGCCATGACCAATCTGTTTACAAAACAAAATTTGGCCATGACCAATCTGTTTGAGCAACAAAATCTAGCCTGCTAAGCATAAATTATGGAAAGAAATCTAAAAACTAACACAAATATTGCAATCCCATTCTTGTTGACCATTTACAATTCAGCCACAAAATGAAGTTCAAATACAACCATCAAGTTCAACTACAATTCAGTGACAATATTTACTGCCAACCTGCAATAAACAAAATCAAAAACAGTGGCCATCCCATCCAATCCAACAAGGCAGATTCCTGGTGTACAAAAAAAGAGAAAGTTCACATGACAACCACCTTTTAACATTAAAGACAGTAGTAAATGACCAAAAGTCCAAAAAAAAAGTCGGCCTACAGCTCCCACTTGCTTAAAGGACCACAAAAACCTAAGATATTGTTGGGACTTTATAGAAGGTTGCCCACTTCAGATCTACCTCTCTTCATTCTCGATCTTCCCCTTCTAGGTGGTGCTGGCAAAACATAAATCTCATTCTCAAAACCAGATGCAGGAGGTTGTGATTGTGCCTACAGGTATGCATAAGGTAAGCAGATTTCAACTTCTCAGAATAAGAAATGAACAAGGTAAGGAGATTTAAAATTGACAAGGTAAGCATATTTTATTTACCTGATTAAACTGATTGGTTCGTAGGATTTCGAGTTGACATTGGGCGACACCTGAAATTGGAGGTTGCGTAGGGGAAGGCTGCACTGGTGGAGCAGATGTAGAAGTTGAAGTCCTCTTCCTCACCGACAACTTTGGTACTCGGGCAGGTTTGACCACAGTTGGTGGTGGAGCAGATGTAGAGGCCTCTCCTCTATGTGACGGTGGGGGAGCTTGTTGATTCCTCTCCTCCATCCTTTTCCTCTTCCTTTCCATTGCTGCTAGTTTCTTGTCTTCAATTTGAGCGTCACTGCATTGCGGTTTAAGTTTCAGCTTCTTCATCTCCTGCTGGTATCTTGCATCAAATACCTGATATGCCTCTTCTTCATTCTTGTAGAAACCAGTCTTTTTCCCAACTGTTTTGCCATTGCCTCCTCCAATTTTCAGACTTCCTCCTCCATTGTTTACAACGAAACCTTTTCCTTTTTTCCCACTTCTAGCTGCTCTTTTTAGGTCTACCAGGGGGCTTTCTAACCAAAGGAGGTGCAACCTTAGGGACGTCCAAATTACGTGGCCAATTCTCCATACCAGGTACAGGTTTGATGAATTGTTGGTAAATTTTCTTGTATGTCTCCACATGATAGTATTCACTAACATACTGTTTCGGTTGCCTCCTCATGAGATCTATGCAACAAACACCATGTTTACATGGTATCCCATTGAGTTGCCACTCTAAACAAGTGCAACTCGAATCCACCAAGTTCACTATGAATTTCTTAGATTCCTCATACACTTCGAACATATCATCCCTACATGGTAAGACCCGACAGTCGTGACTATCAACTTTTAGCCCTTCGACAAGGAGTTGTATATTCTCGGTAATTAATCATGGATAGTCACTGAACTTAGTGTTCCTAACATAGAACATGTTCATTAGCTTCTTCCTAATGAACTCACACAAATCTAAAATTGGGAGATCCCTACCCTTTAAGATCCAATTGTTAAAACACTCAGACATACTGTTTGTCTGAATAGAAGAAATGCTCTTTCAGTAAAAAAACCTTGCACCAACCTTTGGGGTCTCTCAAGTCTAGCCAATTGTATGCTTCCTTACTGATCTCCTTCAAATCCTCTATTCGCTCTTCAAATTGCGAACGCAAAGTCGCCTTCGAACACATCCACAACATGATCTTCAACTCATCCGATCTGAACTTCATGTCTCGAACAAATGGCGCATACAATACTTATGCTCCATGTTAGGTAGCCAATGCTTAAACAATTCAAGCAAACCCTATACAGAAATATGTATATTAGGCCATATTTGAAGGTAAGTAGAAACTAAATTCATAAATAAATGAATTTCAAACACATACCTTTTACTTGTCAGACATGAAAACCCATCATTTTTCCGCATCCCTACCAAAGTCTTGGAAAAATTCTTCCATAAACCAGTGCCAAGAATCTTTGTTTTCTGCCTCTACAATCGCAAGACATAATGGGAACATGCCATCATTGGCATCCTACCCAATTGCAGCTAGTAAATGTCCGTCAAATCGTTCCTTCAAATGACACCCGTCGATGCCCACAATTGGTTTACACCCCGCAATAAAGCCAGTCTTCTGCGGTGCGTACCGGATGTAAAGTCGTAAGAACCTTTTATCGCCGCTCACCTCCACAACAGCCTTGCTTCCCAGGTTTAACGTTCTTATCATCTCACAGTACGTACCAAGTTTCTCGTACTATTTCAGCAAATCACCGGTAATCATCGCCTTCGCTCTAGCCAATGTTATGTACAGTTGACTAATTTCTACATTGTATTTCAGTTTCCGTTTCACAATACTCTCCAACGTCTTAACATTCATATATGGGCAATCTCTGACCTTTTGAAGATATCTATATAAAATATAAATTAATGTTACAATTGGTGAAGACAATATCATAAGACATACAGAAATAGAAAATGAAGAGCGATATTACCTTCTAGCTAGAAAATCAGTAGTTATCTTCGTATGTCTCATAGGACGAGGACAGCCACAATGTGGTCTCCAACCCCGTATTTCCATCATGTTTTGTCTCCAATGTTAACACACCAGCACCAAAACTCGCATCGCCGTACCATGCATCTTATTCCAATCATATCTGGGTAATTTCTCGTGAATATGTAATCAAATCCTTGTAGAACAACAAAGGTCTTGAAAACATATCTGAACACTTCTGGATCTCTGAAGGTTGAATATAAACTAATCTGTGGACATTTCTTCACGTCTGAGTCCATATCCCAAATGACCATGCCGGTTGTCGATGATCTACAACCATTCCATTCTTCGGTAGGCTTGTAGGGACCATCGATGAGACAGCCACTACCTTCCCCCTTCTCTGTCACGCTTACCTTCTCTTTCACGCTCACCTTCTCTGACATCGCGGTCTTTCCAGCCTCATGGTTCTCTCTAACTCCTCCGCTGTAGTCGGGACAACCTTTGGGGTCTTCACCTATCTTTTGTTTACCTTTATCTTTAAATATAGGCTTTTCTCTAATTTCTTCAGGCTGATCCACTTTATTTTTGCCTTTTCTAGACATTGGTTCTCTTCTTTGCACAACCCTTTCACCATCGTCATCGAAATCAATTAGCTTCACCCAATCTGGATACTCAATGTCGTCCCCTTCCTTCCCTTTCTTTCCTTTCTTCCCTTTCTTTTGCTTAGCAGATACTTGTACCTCCTCCTCGACTTGAGAAGCACTCCTTATTTTCCCATCTTCAGGCAAGAAATCAGAATCAGTCATTGCTTCCTCCTCTTCATTTGCTTCCTCTCCTCTAATTGCTTCCTCCTCTCCATTTTCTTCCTCTACTCCAATTGCTTCCTCCTCATCTCCATTTGCTTCATCTTCTCCATTTCCTTCCTCCTCTCCACAGGCTTCCTCCTCTCCAGGGGCTTCCTCCTCTCCAATTCCTTCCTCATCCCCTACTACAATTACCTCTTCCACAATCCTAGCTGTTGTGTCAGGGGCAACACAATTTTCCTTGGTATATCCAGCTACCAATAAATCTTCCATTTTTCTAGAGGTTAGGTATACTTCCTTTCGCTTACTCTTCCTTTCCCCCTTCTTCACTCGCTTACGAATACATGATGTTCCTCCAACCAGTTCCCCCGATGGACTTAACACCGTTAAAGGTACAACTCCATTGACTATGTAAATGGTGATAATGCTATCACCACAACATACATGCAATAATTCAGCAACATCCCCATCAGAGTTAATCGGTACCACACAATCTTCAGGTCCTACACAAGGGTCCTTCCAGTATATGGTACTTGTGGGTTCATATCCTAATTAAGCAACTATCCCCGTAAATTTCATAAACCCAATTGCATCTTCATCAACAATATAGGTTTCTACAGAACCCCCCTCATACATATGTTTACAGCCCCCAAATTTCCCCCCATGATATACCTCAACAATCCTAAACTTTGTTTGCTTAGATACACACACATACTTTTGACCTCCATGATTCTGCAAAAATTTAAAAACCATACATGCAATGTAAAACACCATCAAAGACTGAAATTTAAAAACCCTAACTTTTTTTAACCCTAAAATCGTTTCACCCAACTCACCCAATATGAGTAGAACTATGAAATTGTAGAACTTTACATTTTTTTAACATTTCCCAGAAACCCTAAATTCGAAATGCATACCTCGGCCATCTCCGACCACCACAAGCTTGTTCCTAGAACTGCACTCCACACTGACCTTCCTTAACCGACTCAACGATCGGCGACGACCTTCACCAACCGAGTCAACGACCGGCTATTTCAGCTTCTCCACTCGCTCTCTCTCGCTCTCGCTCGATAACTCAAACAGTCTATTGGTTTACTTTTGGTTTACATTGATGTATAATGGTATCAGAAGACAGAAAGACGCGGGGGTATAATGGTCTTCTCACCACCCACTTAACAGCCAATTAATGATTTTGTGTAATGTGCAACCAAAAATAAGTTAACTGATCTTGAAACAACATTTTTAAATTAGCTGTACCCGGCTGTAAAAGGTATACAACTAACTGTATGTGAAATTTATCCTAAAAGAAATCTGACAACATCAACAAACTGTATGATCAGTTTTTTTGGGTTTGTGTTATTGTTGCTAGATGTCAACATATTTCTACACTGTCGTAACTGTTGGAGGCATGACTTCATCTGTATCCATAGCCTTGGTGGCTTATGTAATTTTTTGAGTATATTGATTCTCGTGTTGTTTCGCTGACTAATACCTGTAGGTTGCTAGTACTTTGTCCAAAAACTCTTGCGATATTTAAGCAAAGAAAAATTTGTCAATTGAACTTTGATAATCAATGTATCGTTTTTTACGAAACCTCTCGATGGATCATGGAGTTGAGCAATCAGTATGAAATCATTGAAACCTTTTATGCATGGGGACTAAAATAATTATGCCCCTACAATAACAATGGTCGCGCACAAACATATTCTAATTCATTAACAATTTATAAAAAATATGCATATTTTAATAGAAATTAAAATTCTACGATTCGTATCACCTGCACCAACATAATTATTCAAAATGTGAGATGTTAATGTATGTACCAGTCTTTGGTGTTTGTTTTTGAGTTGATCTCTTATACATAGACTGAATTCAGCTCGGACTTTATGTTTCTTGGGGACATCATCTAATACCAGATATAAGGATATTGATTTGTCTTTTTCACTTGCGTAACCATCAAGATATACTTTCAACTTCCTTATTCATATTATGTAGAAATTAATTATCGTAAAATCATTAGTTGGAATCAAATATTTAATTCTATATGTATAATGTGAAAAAATATTTTACCATTCTCTTACGAGAAAGGCAAAGACCTCGAATTAGTAAAATTCCTTTTTAGTATTGAAATCTTTTCAATCTTCCAAGAATAAGTATCCATAGGAGGTTCTTCTGGCTTATGAGAAGGCAGTAGAATTTGAAATTTGTACAATTAAGAATAAACACTTCAGTGCCAAATATGCAGCAATTATCGATAAGAACCGTTAAAATCGCTATTAAAAATATAGTGCAAGAGGAATTGGGAAATCTCCATTTAGTCGTGGTTTCTTGAAATTGCCTAGTTACTATAATAGGGGCACATTCTGTAGAACGTCCGAACGTTCTACAGCCGTTGGATCAGTGCGAATCTGAACGCGCGTTATCTCAGCGTGCGACACGTGGCAGCGAGGTTCTACAACGTACACTTAAGAGTTCTACGGGGCCATCACGTTCTACAACTTTGCACTACACGTTCTACAGGGTTCTTCAATTTTGCGCGGGTCCATCACGGTTTAAAAGTTTGCACTACACGTTCTACATGGTTCTACAACATTGCACTATACGTTTGACAGTTCGGACGTTTGAACACCCGGATTTGGTTTGTAGCAAATTTCTTCTCTACTATAATATATATGAAAGTAATTGTTAGCATAGTATGCAATTACACTTAAAATTTCATTTGTCTACAAATTTATTACTATATAGATTTTTAATTTAATTGTAATTTTAACTCATTAAGTATGCCATGAGTTTGATGTATTTAAAATTCATAACTACATGTATATTTGTTTGATTAAATGTTATGCTTAACCTGAATTTGATACATCTAAAAAAATCGTAATTATATAGAGATTCATGACCATGCGAATTTAATGTTTCATTAAAATTTGATTCACCTTAAAACTTGCATCTCCTTTTGTTACGAGATTCAATTGTTACATACCATTTGTAACCTTCGGCTTCAAAAACATCATATTCGTATTTTATGTCTTCAAAAATGAAGAGTGGGAAACTACTTTGAATAAACAGTGAGCTGGTCGGAGATCTCTTGTTGGTCTTAAGTTGCGTGACTTTAGTCTCATCGGGGGGCAACCTTGCAAACTTGTTTAGGGAATGCAAAAAAAAGTGTCACATGTTCTAATATCACAAGATGTTAAAAGTCAAGAACATTAGAAAGGGTCACAAATTCTAAACATAGGCATACTCCAAACATCAGATACACATTTATTATTCAGAAAAAATAATATGACCAATCTCATACATGTTTAAATAAAGTACGGATAAGGATATATTCGATTTATTGCCATCATTAATGCAAATTCAATTAATCTCTCTTTTTTGTATCGACAAATTGTATTAAGATAGGTAATTAATCTCATACATATTTAAATGAAGTACTTAAAACAAATGGAAAAATTAAATAATTAATAACTCGCATGCTACACTTCATGTATAGGTTAATTAATAAACGGAGCGAACAGTTTGGTTTCAATCACAAACAAATTAAAGAAAATATAACATCTGGACCACAAGTATTAGAACAAAAGAGAAGAATTATAGCATACAATCTTTTGAAAGATTACTTAATTTTTTGATGAAAAATAAAAGTGAATCACATCATAAAATAGAGATTAGTACAATAACCTATGTCAACTCTTATTGTTGCTAATCTGATAATTTTTTGAAAGATTTATATTTGATAAATTAGCTTCCATATTTTATGAGGATAAGGAGTACATCAAATATCAAAACTAATAAATGGATTAAATTCAATAATATAAAGAAAAATTATAAAATCAGTAAATTGAAAATAAATTAGTTTCCATGTTTATTGAGAATAAGGCGACCTTGGTATGATTATCACGAAAGTGGTAATTATATCAAATATCAAAAATAATAAACGCATTAAATTGAAAAAATAGGAATGATGCAATTCTCCTCACATTAGTTTTTTTTATTACATTATTATATCCTGAGTCTAGGATTTAACCTTTTCCCATCTTAATCACAACGGGTTCAAAAACAAGACTTCTCCACTAATAGTGTGAGACTCAAATCGTTGCGATGTCCCCTCGACGACTTTCCTCATATTAGTTTAACATATGGCAACTTGAGGAGTTTATAGATTAGTGAGCTGAACCACACAAATATCAATAGAAAATCGCATTTTCATATGGGTAAGTATTTTTATCACTTAATCATAGGGCAAAATTTTGCAGAAACACTAGTGATGTTACCATTTGACAATCAATTCCTTAGATTACTTTTTTTTAAACGACTAAAATATTCATCAAAATTCTTCAAATCAAAATACGTTATTGGTCTATTTTATCATTCTGACTCCCTCTTCCGGTGCGACATCATTTTCTTCAACGTCCACATCAATCTTCCGCTTCAACAGTGAGGTCACCGTGATGCACCGCTTTTATTGATGTGTTCATCACTCCATTCTCACTCATACTCATCTTTAAAAACCTCTCCTTTCACTCCATAAAATAATTAAAATGATATTTTTAAACACAAATGAATTCACGAACCTTATCCCGGTGACATTTTCTCGATAATAACTCTTAAAACCAAAAACTCGCATGTTGTCTCTTTTGAATAGATCATTGAATATTTTGGAGTGAAAGAAGATGTTTTTGAAGATGGGTCTGAATGAAAATGAAGAGATGAACACAAGAATGGAAGCGGAGCAAGTTGGAGACCTAGTTGTTGAAGTGGGAGATTAAGGAGAGGAGTGAGTGTGTGGCCGTTGAGGGTGATGATGACACACGAGAGGGTTCCATGGTCGGAAGAGGAAGAGTGAGAAAGAGAAGATATATTTTAAAATTTTGAAAGACTTCGAGGTATATTACAGTCATTTCATTGTTAATAAAAAAATAATGACAGAGATACAACATAATTGAGTTAAATGAGAAAAATATAAATTCACTATGTTTTTGCAAAAATTTGTATACAGTTGTTATTAAATGAGAAAATCATTGACTTATGTTTTGGAGTGTTTCTATTTTCGTACTCTTGTTTACTACAAGCCTTTTGAGGCTTAGGGTTGCTTTCTGTCTAATAAGTTTGCTTGAGTTTTGCTGATAAAAATCAAGCATATATTACATGTATGATACACCTTCAGGCAAATGGGGCACTGCTAGACCAAATATTTGTCAATTCAAGATGACTAATTTTTTTAACCATGAGAAAACATAAATCAACAAAATAATTATTTCTTTAAAGTTCAGACCTCAAAATTAAAATACAAAATTCATGTCACACCTATTACACCAAAATCACTTTGATTTGTAAATAAATAAAAAGCCTGAGCCTGAGCCTGAGCCTGAGCCTGTGATCAAGATCAGCGCACCAGAGGAACCTGCATGAAGAGATACTGCAATTTTACAAATGAGCACCTGTTAGTTAAGGTATGTAGCTAAGAATAAAGCTATTTTCATTGTTCTAAATGGCAAAACAAGCTAAGCTTATTTCTTTCTTTTTTTTCCAACTTGCACATACCTCAAATGATTTGCCTGATCTTTCAAATTCCAGCATGCTCAGTGCAACTTCACAGCTCTCAGAAACCAGAGGCTCCGGGTCTTTTGCAAATTCCTCTAGAAGAGCCACGCTTTCGCCATCTAAAAGTACAAGTTAAAATGAAATAACTCAGATTCAGCATAATTACAGTGCTTATTAATAGATCACAAGGCGGGGCATTTCGATCATGGAGGAGGTACACGTTTTTCACACAAAAAGGTACAAACATGGCTTCGTAGTAGTCACCATACTGAATAAGACCTTTATGTAGAGGTACTCGGTGTGTTTTCCCTTTCTCCGCATTCCACAAAACAGAAATGCACTCCATCGAAAATAAGGAATGCCCTTTGAGTATCTATTTTATGTAATTCAGAACCTCACCATATGTAAAGTGAGCTCCTTACCACTTGGCCCAACATATGTTGGTTAAGAAATGCCCTTAATGTCCTAAATTCATGTTCTGAAATAAGTGTCCGCTTTCCTTTTGAGAATGTAAATTATGTATGGATTGCCAACAATGTCTTTGTACGAGTAAGTTACAGATTTTATCAATTGCACTAACTCCACTTATTCTTAAAATTCACTAAAAACCGAAAAGTATGTTTGTTTGAAATGGAAGAGAAATAGAGAGAGATAGAGAGATCATGCCTGCAATAGAACCAAGAGCTTCAGCAGCTTCATGTCGAACCATCGGGTGCTCATTTGCATCCTTTATTATACTTGAGAGTGTAGCAGAAGCAGATTTATTTTGCAGTTGTCCCAAAACATAAGCAACCTTAAGATTACAAGACACTCATCAAGAGTTGAAGAAACGAATAAGCAAGTTTAACATGTTAAGGGATCGAAGGACAACGCAAAACTTCAATTTTGACCATTAAGAATAACTAAAAAATTGAGTACAATAATCAAGTTAACAGATAATAAACCGAACCTCATGCCGCAGTAGAGCACTTTTTGAACCAAGGGAATCAATTATGGCAGAAACAGCTTCATCGCCACCATGGTTGCGAAGTGCAAAAAGAGCGGAATAGCGCTCATACATTGGCTTTTCTTCACTCAAGAGATCATCCCTTCAGATACAAATAACACCACTCAAATCCTAACCAACCATTAATATTGATATCTGCAATTCCATATCCATAAGCAGCCATACCTTAGCTGGGAAACAGAAGAGCGTGTAGAAGATGGAGCAGCTGGATCAACTGACATGAAAGGCGATTTTTTCACAGAGGATGACCCGTCTTCACTGCCAGCTTTCTTCAGTTCCAAAATTCGATTGAGAGCCAGTTGACATGTTTCTCGGACCTCCTGAGCAGGATCTGAAACTAAGCTATGCTGTAGAATACGCACATTACTCTCTAAACCAATAGCCCCAAGTGCTTCAGCTGCCTACACAATGAATAACAAAGAATCAGATTAGCACAACAGCAATGTTAAGGATCAGAGTACCAGAACGATCTTTTGCTGCAAGAGCTCACCTCGTGGCGAACAATGGAATCCAATGAAAGATCATTAAGAACCGACTCCAAAGCAGGGACGGCATCAACATCCTGCATTTGGCCCAATGCAAATGCAGCTTCGTGTGCTAATAAGTTGGAAGAATCCCGTGTTGCTACACCACACAAATAACACATACTATTATTAGGCATCTAAAAGGGCATTTCTAAGAGATGACTTCCAAGTCCAAAATGCGCAATATTGTTCACACGCTAAAGAACTAGGATTTAGAACAGGTAAATTAATTCATGACCAAAAATATTAAGCAACCAAATTTAGTATACATAAACAGAATCATTGGCACATGCGCATTCGCCAAGCAAGCAATAAACTCAGCATTATAACTCATCAGCCAAAACAATAAGGCTAAATTACATGGATGGTCATCTAAAAATGTAGTCTTTCATATCGAGGCATGCTGTAATCGAACTATAAAACCAATACAAGTTAATTATGGATATCCCCTATTTCAAAATTAGACAATACAGAGCAAGCAATAAACAAGGATCGTGAACCATACCACCAATTGTTATCACAAAGGTATGTTTTTTTACAAAAACTACCAGACATAAAGGCAATTAAATCACTTCAAGGCAGACAATTCACAAAACTAACCCTTTTCCATTAGAAATTCCCATATTTTCCATGAGAAAACAGACCCAGTACACCTTTCAATCATCAATGAAGTTAAACAAACTTGACATGTGAACTCATACCAATTACGATCAAAAGTTACACCAAAACCAAACAAATCACTTGAATGAAAGAAGTCACAAAACTAGACATTTCCCACTAATAATCACTGCGAAAATCAATGATAAACAGAGCCACCGCCACGAATTGAGCCAATGAACAAACCTTGAATGAGAGCGGTCCGAGGGCCAGGGCCTTTGAGGTTGCGCAACGAGAAGAGGGCTCGAAAGCGCTCTGAAATCGGTTGGGTGTGGTCGAGCAACCTCTGGCACAGAAACTTCTCCATCTCGACAGAGCAGGCGAAG
>JAYMTQ010000772.1:0-15970 GCA_036897385.1 Geranium incanum | reverse complement strand
TTTATTTATTCCAATCATGATAAAACATTACAATGTAGATGACTTATTACATTTGGGCTAGGGCACAGCTCTAACATCAACATATTACATAATACACAATAAATCAACATTACCACTACAAACATACTCATAATCACAATTATCAAGTAAGTGACAATCTCATCATTATCTATTCAATCATCAATAAACTACACTAAAAAACATATTTATCACTCAACATCATCAATTAAGCAACCAACCACGACTACAAGTACAATCTCATGTTGGAGTCATCATCAACATTAATTTCTAATCAAAATATCAACAATCAATGAACAATTTCATTATCAAACTCAAATTAAACTTGTATAAGATGAAAATCAATACAAATTGAGTCTTACCAATCCTTACTCTTTGTTCTAGGTTCTTTCCCCAAACTATGTCTACACTCTAAATCTAAACTAGGAACTACACCTAAAGATGTTTTTCTCACAATATATCTTTGATACTCAAGCTCTAAATCTCACATGGATTGCTCTTGATGCCTCATTTATTCATGAATTCGTCCTTATTTTCGCTCCCACACTTCATAAATTGAGAGCTCTTTGAAAATGAGCCAAATCTGACTCAAATCTGTAGTTTTCCCCACCAACGACAGGGAGTCGTGACTTGCTACACTAAGTTGTTGGCGATAGAATGGTGGCAGGCTAGCAACGGCACCTTGATGTCACGACAGGGAGTCGTGACCTTGTTGTCGTGAGATGCGCAGGGCTCGTCGAGTCGTTGCTTCTCTGTCCATCCAATGACAGTGAGTCGTGGGTTACTGTCCATCCAACGACAATAAGTCGTGGGAATCTAAAAACTTAAATCTTTTATTTGAAGGACTACATGTGTAAATATTGTTTTAAACGATGGGGTGGAAGCATTATTTTCCCAAATAATTAATATGAAATAGGGTAAAAGAGCAGCGTAAATGTAAACATAAATAAAAATGTTAGTTATTTGATAAGAAGATTGGGACAAACATATATGTGTAACATTGGAGTGGCATCGATGCATATACATTTATACCGATCGAGAATGAATTAAGATTAGCGAGCAGTTGCAGCTATATAAGTGTCATCATCCAAAGAAAGGAAGCCTAGTTGAGCGAGGACGTCAGGGCAGTTAGGTAGAGCTTGTTTCTTCATGTAGCCTAGGCTGTTTGCGTACCTCGTCGTCGTTATCATCCCCATGTTTTGTGTTAGCACCACCCTTGCTCGATCTCTTCCGTTATTCATCACATCCTTACAATCCTCCCGAGGGCTCCACATCAGTTGTACCTGTTCCCCATCCACACACGCACAAGCTTAGAAACAAATTGTTTGTTAAGAGACTTAATTATGTTCTCTTATCAAATTCTTTAACTCCATCCCGATAATCCGCCATCATTTGGGAAAATTTATATGTATACATGTATATTCAAATCTAATGATCAAGATTATGATATAGTAATAGTATACTTGCCAAGACATGCATAATGAATCCATTTTTAAGAAAATATGTGTTATAAAGGCTCTGTTCTTTATTATTGGTTAGGTATATTACCTATTAAACTACAGCAGTGCACCTCCGACTGATATGTCAGTAATTATTTACTTAACAACGGTGTACCATCATGGTGCGTCGCCATTATGGAAACAAAAGTGGCGCACCAAGTTGGCACGTCAATATTATGTTATCGGTGGCGCACTGACAAAGGTATGTCGCGACTATTATGTTGCCATCAATTATTTTTCGAGTTGTTATTATGATCGATTTTAACATCGGCGTACTTGGGTTTGTATAACGCCGTTGATTCCTTGCAACAACGTACCATGTGTAAGTATGTCTCCGTTAAAGAAAAATTCATATAATAATAGAGTGCTGGAAAAAAGTTTGAATCAAATTATCTAAATTGAATTATTGGATTAACTAGGCCTTTTATCCTCTAGAAGTCGAAGTGTTTTAGAATTTCCTTTACTCTTAGGATTACGGTTTCCACTCTATATAAGAGATCTTAATCGCCAGAGTCAAATACACCGAAAACCCTAGTCGTCGAACCTCTATCAATTTTGTGTCTCTCTCTGATTACTCTCTACGCGACCTAAATGTCTTAAGAAAAGCGGACTACCATGTTTCGACAGAACCGATATCGTCTCATTCAATCGTTATCGTACTAATCCCAAGTTCAGTAGTATTTAAGCATTATTGTTTGTATTGACTGATTATGATCAATAAGTTAAAGTATTATTTTAAATCTATTTGTATCTTGCAATTTACGAGTTCATACTATGCATGGATGTTCTTTCATAAGCGTAAATCGAGATTCAAATGAACTGGCATCAGAGTAAGTTGTTCCACTATACAAATAAACATGTATGCATGTAGTTACTCTGATGCATGTCATTTGAATCCCAGTTTACGCTTATGGAACGAACATGCATGTATAGTAGAAACACGTAAATTATAAGATACAAACATATTCAAAATAATGCTTAAATATAACTTAGAATTGATATGGGGAGGATTGAACGAGACAAGATCAGTTTATTTCGAGGCACGATATTCTGCTTTTCTTAAGACGTGTATTTCCCAGTGTGAACAACATGTCTCTTAGGATACAACCAAAGACATAAGAGAACTCTAACCGCATGCAAAGGTTCGATGGCTAGGTTTTTCGGTGTATTTGGCTCTCGCGATTAAGATCCCTTCCATAGAGTACAAACTCTAATCCTAAAATTAAAGGGAATCCTAAAACACTCCAACTTCTAGAGAATAAGAGGCCTAGTTGAGCCCACAAATTAATTTTAAATAATTAAGTTAATTAAATTGAAACATTTTTCCAACAAGAAGTGTGGTGGTATGTAGTGTAGTTTTGTTGAAAATATGACATTTTTAGAGAGGTTGGTGTGAGAATAGATAGAGTGATTAAAATATTTTAGAGCCAAAATTTCATACTAAATGGATTATAAACGACACTTTCTATCTCCGTCTATACCCCATCTTTCTGACTATTGTTGGTTTGTTTCGGTTTTAAGACTATGATTTATTTTTGGGTTTGAAATTTTTTTTGTTTTTGTTTTTTTTATTTCGGGATTTTGTTTGTTTTTTGTTTTGAGATTTTTGTTTGTTCTTGGAAACAAACCAACAACAATTGTAGAGAGGGAGTCTCGTTTGAGAGATAGAGTATAGGAAGAAATATGGAGTCCCACTGGAGTGCACCATCAATGACAACTCACTTGCTCTAATGACCTAAACTTATAATTTTAATGAAAAATTGGGGGTAAAACTGTCACTTTACATAATTTTACGGTAGGATTTAACGACACTTACGGGATGAGAAAAAACCATTAGGGTACCATTAGTTACATGGCCCGATTACCGACGGTGAGTATGCAAAGCGAGTTAAACTTAGGAGTGAGTGCATTGTTGTCATGTAGACTCAATGTGAAAGGGTAGTAAGAATTTCTCCTGTGAGTCGGAGTTTCATGTTCTAATAAATTGGCCTTTTGAATAAGAGTGAAGTCAAACTTTTAATCTTTTTTTCTCGTTATATTGTTTAGACATGGATGGGACATGTACCTCGCAGATCTCATCTTCGTGGTCTCCGTCGACGGGAACAATGTAAACACCGTTCTTATCGGTCTCGCCTTCGATGGTGACGGTGACAGGGTCCCCGGGGGAGCCCCTCCTTCGGCACTGAAGCTGCACCTTCACACCTTGCATGTACTCACTCACCTTTGTCTCGAACTGAATCCTACAAGTGTCACAATACACCCTCCCCTGCACGTAAAACGAGTCCATATTGCTGCCGGAGGCGGGGCCAACGAGAAAGGCCGTCGCCGCGATGGCCATGAGAAAGCCCATCCGGTAACCATTGCCCATTTTCTTAATATTTACAAGCTACACTTTCGAATAAATATATAGCTGAGCTGTAATTACAGTATTTTTGATCGATCGATCGATCCCTTCCCTTTGGGGTCGTGCAGAATTGGATCAAAAATGGTTTTATATCAGCAAGAAGAGGTGTAGTTTTGACAATTGAACTCTTAGTTGTTTGTAATGGTTGTTCTTGTTCTTGTCATTGAAGCTTTGCTTTCGAGAGACTCGGTCCGAGGAACACACATCATATGATTTCAGTTCCTATTTTGTTGGGTGAGTTTTTCTAACATATTGCCGCATAGGTAGGATCAAATTTTCAGCTTATTTGCCAACTTATAATGTATATACGTAGCTCATAAAAATTAGAAAAAATTGTAAAAAGTTGTCTTAAACTTTCGGTTTTAGAAAATGTGTATGTTTGTCAAAAATGACGAAAATGTTCTTTCTTTTAAATATTCAAAATAAACAATAATGTTATTTTACTCGAGTCGCCCGTTTGTCTCCACTCTGAACTCATTTAGATATGAAGTCTCACAAAAGGATATGAATGACATGAGGGAAAACAAAAAAAAATCAATGAACTGAACTCGAGTTAGAAACAAAAACTTTTAATTAAAAATTAATTAATTTGAAGGGTATTTTCATATTTTTTTTGACAAATGTACATATTTAGCAAAAAAAATTTATTAACTTCACACAACTACATTTTGCAAAAATGAAAAGGTTCATGTAAGTTTATCAATTTACCCTAAAAATATATTGTGCTGCTAACTACTCCTTTATTGGTCGGCCCTGTGTGCTCATTTGTTTACTTTTGATAGAGCAGTACAGTTACATTTACATGTATACAATTTTTTAATGTAGGATTTATTTAAAAAAATTAAGCTGATAATTGATATGCCAATGATAATTATGTGCCGTATTAAAACGGAAGAAAATGAGTTTGAAGACATTTGAAAAAAAAATTTCATTAGAAAATGTGAATTTGTAGAAAATAGCTTAGGAGAGTAGTAATTAGTGAAAAATAATGGTAGGTTACAATTTGAACTCAAAACAAAGGTATAATATATACTACATTCTGATGTGTTATTGTAAGATTAACTCAACTAAAATCTTAAGATTTATTGTTACATTTACTCTTGACATAATCTTACATATTATTTTGAATTGTATTTCGGTATTTGGAGACCAAGGAAAAACATGTTCGACTTGTAATAAGAAGAAACTTCCAAGTTGGTGGCCCTCTGATTTTTTGTTTGTTCTCATCTCAAGTATGAATATTCCAAGGTCAACTTTCTGTTGTTTCCTAAGAAATTTCATGGTCAAAATCAAAGGCCATCACTAGTCAATTGGACTAATCAGCCCAACTCCACTATAAATCATCATTGAATTAATTCATGGGGTCAGTCAGGCCTGTAACATCTTTCTGCACCATGTTGTTTTTCCATCACATTCCCAATGCAAAAACTGTTCTCTCTGTTGCAAGCTCTGTTGCTGCTTCAGCTATGCTCATCAGAACCATTGCAGCCGATTTCGTGCCTCCCGAGTTCCAAAGCTTCGTCTTCTCGAGCCTGTCTAAGCATTTCTCTTCCCACCTCACCATTGTCATAGAAGAGTTCCATGGCATGTCCTTGAACCAAGTCTTTGAAGCTGCTGATCTGTATTTGGGTTCTCTAGTGAACATCAACACCAACACTTCAGTTCCAAGGTTCAAACTGAGCAAGTCTGAGAATGACAACAAGTTTCTTCTTGGCGTGGACAGAAACGAAGACATAGTTGATGTTTTAGACAATGTGGAGCTCAAATGGAAGCTCGTCTGCTTAAAATACAAGTCCTCCAAGGTTAAGAACCCGAATGACCTCAATTCGCGTATACGAGGAGAAATCAGATCGTACGAGCTCAGTTTCCACAAGAAGCACAGAGACAAGGTCATGGAGTCATATCTACCATTCATTTTGGAGAGAGCCAAGGCTATTAAAGAAGAAACAAAAGTAACAAAGCTCCATACGGTTGAGCATAGGAAATGGGGCTCCAAACCCATCAATCTTGACCATCCAATGAGCTTCAACACACTGGCAATGGATCCAGAACTCAAGAAAACGATCGCCAATGATTTGGACAGCTTCGTGAAGGGCAAGGAGTTGTATAGCCGGATCGGGAAGACTTGGAAAAGAGGGTACTTGTTGTATGGGCTGCCAGGAACAGGCAAGTCAAGCTTGATTGCTGCAATGGCCAATTACCTCAACTACAACATCTATGACATGGATTTAAGCAGTGTATGGTGCACTCCATGTTAAGGGAATTGCTGCTTTGCATATCGAACAGATCTATCATAGTTTTTGAGGACATTGATTGCTCGATCATGATCGAGAACAGAGAATCATCAGCAAAGATTGGTAAAGATAAGGTCAGTTCAATCACATACAGTTTGTTTGCATATACTTGAGCTTCCAAGCAAATGTGCTAATACACACTTGTTTTCTGTTTTGATTACAGCAGATTACTCTATCAGGATTGCTCAACTTCATAGATGGTATTTTGTCGTGCTGTGGCGAAGAACAGATTATGGTTTTCACGTCAAATCATAGGGACAGGATCGATCCTGCATTGCTGAGGCCAGGACGAATGGACATGCACATTCACTTGTCATATTGTACAATTTCTGCATTCAGACAGTTAGCTTGCAGTTATCACGGAATCCGCGAGCACGAGCTGTTTGAAGAAATCGAAGGGCTGATAGGGGAGATTCAAGTCACTCCCGCAGAAGTCTCGGGAGAGCTCGTGAAGAGCAAAGATTTTGAAGCTTCCCTCCAAGGTCTTGTTAAGTATCTTCAGGACAAGAAAATGGAAGGAGATATGGCCAGAGATGAAAACGCAACAAAAGTAAAAGTGGTCGAGAGGCTGTCTGATTCAGCACATGTAGCCCCTATAAATACAAGTGCACCACCAATGTATAGTGGCACTGCTCGTGGTTCGTCTACTATTTTCTGCCGTGGAAGGGGCAGAGGTAGGAGGGGGAGGGTACGGATTATAATATGAACTTGTGATAAAATTACTTCTGGTTCTTGTAGAATCTCATATTAATTGTTGATATTATATTGCTTTTTTAATCAGCGAATAAAAGCTTAATTAAAGATAAGACAATCAAATTCTCAAAGTGGGAAAGAGATACCTTAGATGAATGAAAAGAACCTACACTGAAAATTAAACAACAAAACAGTCACATATCAGTCCGTACTGAAGCAACGTTTTCAGCCTCTCACTTGAAATGAGTGAATGGTGGCTTCTTAGCTACACCTTGATGTGAATCCCAGTGATTTGCATGGCTCCCAAGTTCTAGTGACACTCTCTTTGAATGTGGACAAATTTGAGAGATTGTTCGAAGACTCTAAGTGGCACGGGCACTTCGATTCCAAACTAATCTTCTAATTCAGTTTCTACAGTTACATACTTGATTAAAGGGATGAAACTCGCGGTCACTGGAAACAAAACACCATTTAAGATGTTGAATGAAAGAAAGCCAACTTATGATCATTTCTGCAGCTTCATTTGCCTATGTTACGTCCATCAACTAACGCGAGATAAGTTTTCACCGTGATCTCGACATGGCACGCTTTTAGGGAGCCGAGAAGGTACCCAGTTTACAATCTTGAATCTCGATCTATTGTTGTTGAAGGGATGTCCAATTTTAGGAAAACGTCTTTTAAAGTGATCAATGCACTAAACCAGAGACATGTACCCCATTAGACCCAACTTTTTCCCCTCATGATCACGTTTAGCTTAGAAGATCAAATTCAGCCCACTCTACAAGTTGTAGAGCCATAATTCTCTTTCATCAGAAGACACTACTCCCATCAAAGTGTGTTCACACTGCTTCCAAACGCCTCAGTGGCTTTGACTATACCTTTTCGCCCTTTTTCAGACCGTTCTCTTACAGTTGCCCCTCCATTGACCAACTCGACAATATATCCTCTCTCACTCTATATTTCGTGACAAGATTTTTCCGGCTCACTCTGTCTTTTTAGCGGTCATATTCTCTGTCAATTAGCCATACTTTTCAGTCGGCCTTCAAACAGGATCTCTGGTGTAGGCAATGAGACAGGAACTAAAAGCGCTTAAATCAAACATAAATGGAGCTCACTACTTTGCCCCCGGGCAAGCGAGCCATTGATTCCATGTGGGTATACAAGGTGAAATATCGTCTAGAAGGCAATATCAAGAGATATAAAGCATACTTAGTAGCTAAAGGATACACCCAAATAGAGGGCTTCGATTACACAAAGACCTTTGCTCCAATCGCTAAGATGGTCACTATACATTGTCTTCTAGCTATTGTGGAAGCTTGCAATTGGTCATTACACCAAACTTGATGTGAAGAACGCTTTCCTGCATAGAGATTTAGATGAAGAAATTTACATGAAGATACTACAAGGATTATCTAAACAAGGGGAGAAACGTGTCTTCCGCCTCCATAAGTCCTTACATGGCATGAAGCAAACCTCTTGTAACTGGTACCACAAATTCACTGAGTCAATTATGCCACTAGGCTATAAATCCTCAGCTGAAGACCATTCCCTCTTTACCCTCACAACCTACACATGTTTTGGTGTTCTTCTCATTTACGTAAATTTTATCGTCATCGCAGGGACAGAATCTTCTAGAATCCAAAGTTTCAATGAGTATTTCGATAAAAAATCTAAGTAAGATAAAGTACTTTCTTGACCTCGAGGTTGTTCGCACAACATCAGGGATTACTCTTACACAGAGAAAGTACACGCTTGACATTTTATCTGACACCTCACCGGTTGCAAATTAGCATCATTTCCGCTTCTGCAACATCATCGGCTCTCTGCCGATAGGGGTGGGCACTTTTTACCCAAAATCAAATCCGAACCGAAATTCAAACCGAACCAGAACCAAAAAACCGAGAACCTTGAATATTGGGTCCGATTTGGGTTAAAATTGAGAACCGAATCATTCCGGTTCGGTTCCATATCTAAGAGTGCAGAACTGCCGATTAACCGGTTCAGAACCAAACCGGCTCAAGATGCTTTAATTAGTAATTTTTATGTTCGATTAAATTTTTTACCTACAAGCTGGTTTAATTGTATATATTTTTTTCCACAAATTGAAAAATATATAAATATCACATTAATTTGGGTCTAATTTGACATAACCGGAAAATTGGACTAGAAAACCATACTCAACCTCACAATTAATCATTTACTTGGGTCTAATTGGGTAGAACCAGACCGGATAACCGGACCCAGAACCAAACCGTTTCTCACATATTGTGTCTGGTTTTGGATCTTTAAAATGAAGAACCAATTGCTTCGGTTCGGTCCGGTTCTAGAACCGTGCCCAACCCTATTTGCCGAGACTTGGCCTTTGCCCAAACAATGAATTATATCGCCGCCTCGTGGGCCATTTGGTATACACGACCATCACTCGCCCTGATATCAACTACGTGGTCCTTATCTTCTTAAGCCGGTTCATGCACACTTCTCGGCAACCGCACTTGAACCCTGCATCCCACGTCCTTCGTTACATTAAGAGCAACCCTGGACAAGGAATCTTTATACCCTCCGATAGTTCTCTCACCTTTGGGGCTTATTGTGATGCTAATAGGGCTTGTTGCCTAGCACATGCAAATCCACCACTGGTTACGTCATTTTTCTTGGGCTTCTCTTGTCTTGTGGCGTTCCAAGAAACCGACTATGGTATCGTGTTCTTCTGCTGAAACTGAATATCGAGTCATGACTTCTACTAGTCGAGAAATTATGTGGTTGCGCCAAGGTCCTCGGTTTGAGCATGTTCTGCTATTTTGTGACAATCACGCTGCCATCTACATTTCATCTTATCTAATATTTCATGAGCTTACAAAGCACATTGAGATAGATTGGCATTTTGTCTGTCGGCAACTGGAGGCAATTGTACTCCGCCCTAAGCTAATTCTCAGCAAGCATCAACTTGGCGATATCTTTACAAGGGACTTGGTCTAGACCAATAATTCATAATACATAAATTAGTAAGTAACAATATACCAATCTGGGGAAGGGAATGCTCACCCCATCCCCAACCATTCATAATGCAAACTTGCATCGCAAACTGCTGCATTTCTTAAGAGGGTATGTTCAGAGTTCACATTCTGAATAAAAATTCGCCCTTAATGGTCTAACTAAAATTGAAGACAAGAAAAAGTAAGGTTTCTTTTACAAAATTGACGGCAATGCCGAACCTTATCAGTTATGGCACTACCTCAGCTTTTTTGAGCAGCTTGTATATCCCGAAAACGTTCTTCTGCATCCACAGGTACGGGATGAAAAATGATCGATACTTGGCTGGTGAGAGCTCCCTGTCCAGATAAGGTATTGCTGCAACTGGCTGAAACACAAGAAGTTCCGGAACAATCACATTGGGCAAGTTGAAAAGAGACAGTGCAAAAAGGACTGAGTCATACCTCCCATTTTGACAAGTCGCTTCCACGGGAAGGGAAAGGCCGATTAAGCTGTA
This sequence comes from Geranium incanum, assembly GCA_036897385.1. Taxonomy (NCBI): domain Eukaryota; kingdom Viridiplantae; phylum Streptophyta; class Magnoliopsida; order Geraniales; family Geraniaceae; genus Geranium; species Geranium incanum. Next base: position 5,575 of record JAYMTQ010000772.1, on the reverse strand, counting down.
GCTCTACAAGAAACGTACATGCTTCCAGATTCTGGAGCTGTGTAGTTCAAAAGCAGGTTATTTTTGTGGATGGAAAATATACCACCTAAAAGTATATGAGCTGGTAGAGAAGGGAATGTTTAATTTCATTACATATTGCTTGTCTGATGCCTTGTTCTTGTTGTTGAAATATGGTGGCGCTGCTGCAGTTCCACCCAGTGTAGAATTGAATGGTAATGGAAGAAGACCACGGAACCCATCATCAATCCAACGAACTTCACTGATGTAATCGGGGATGAAAAACGATGATGGGAAGCGGTGCCATTCACTTCCAACACAAAGTACCGAACCTGCAAAACAAAAGTAATTGAACAAATGACAAACATATCAACGTTCATTTGCTTTCCAATAAGTTCATCACAATTAAGATTTGTCTGTTATGTGGAGCTAGTACTTAAAATGGGCCGTCATTTGTGGGGTTTTATCTATGTTTCTAGACTTCAATTACTATTGCACAAAGGATCACCCTCCAGCGACGACACTTTTGCAGTTTGCTCCAATAATAAACCAAGTCATATGATGACCCTATAAGTACCATTAACCCAATATATGTTTGTTTCCGAGGAATCAAGATTCAACTTTTACTGATTGAATTTCCACCCTTTACCCTCATTGCTCAAGTTATTATTACTACCGCATGGCATGCAAATTAATTAATCTGTGGCTAATTAACTAACTGAAATGAAAATGGGATATTTGTCTTAATGCGACCGTTTTAGGGAATCAAGACACTTATTTTGGGATGGAGAGAGTAAAGCACTCCAAAACAAATGAGAAAATGCAACTAGAGAAATGCACTAGCCTAAGATGTCCTTTACATTATGGTAAAATTTTGGACAATAACTGCATATGAGTTGGGTAAGCAGGTGCATTCACACCCTTTATTATGCAGAGGCAAGAGTAAAGAGGAATCTAATCTTCTTTTCTTTTCTTTTCTTTTCTTTTCATGTTACATTCTCTTTGGGGTCAACTAAGTATCTGTATTTACTCCAACCACTAATGTTATGGGGTTTTTAGGATATATATATATATATATAAACCTCTACATTTCTAAAAACTAATCAACTTAACAGTGAAGACACCAAAGAGTCAGCTCACAGCAATTTTTCGGGTGACTATAATTATGCTCTCCACTATATGAGCATCAACATGATCACAAGACCACAATTCTGATTCTTACCTGATCCGACATCTTCATGGTGCTCCAGAGCCTTGTATATCTCCAGAGGAGCAGAGTAACCATTAATCAGAGAAAATGTGCGAGAATGAGAAGCCATTAAGATGAGACCAAGGGCCACAGGTCTGAGAGTTTTAGCTAACTGCATAAAAGATAGGGACCATGTAATGGCAGCCATTATATTAGTAACATAAATTTGCATGAAAAAACTTACCATGACGATAATAGAGTTATCCTGAGGATTATAATTGTCTCGGAAAAGATCTGGAAAGCTCTCAATAACAGCTGAAGCGGCAATGCAAATAAGTGGATATATTGGATATAGGAATCTGCAAATAGCAAAATCCATATCAGTGACTAGGTAGAGCTTGCCCTACCATGAAATAACTTCATAGCCAAACAAGACCAGGTAATTGAAAATAAGAATCCACGATCTTGCATAGAGGACTGTAATCCAAAAAATAACAAATTGTATGTTAAGCCATTTGGTCTTGAAATTGAGAAGTGCATCCAGATATAGTTAGATAAAATACTGGCAACTGGAAAGGGGGTAAGTTTATAGCCATATCAAAATTCATTAATTGAACGTGAGAACCTGGCCAATGGTAGACAACTGCCGAAGTCAAATAATGATGTGAGAACCAGTGGTAAACGTAATTGGAAGATTTGCAATCAGAATACAATACTATCTCACAATCATATTTTGTCAAATTTCTTGGCGAAACATTTTGGTAATAAGAACAAGGAAAACCTAGAACCCAACAACAACAAGAAGCTATTTCCTGGACAATATTCTTTTGAAAGGAAGCATGGAAGGAAAAGAAACAGTAGGCATAATAAATATCATGTCACTGGTTCTAATCTCCATACGGTTATCGAATACTAAAAAAATCACTGAAGAAAAATATGTCAATGCAATTCCATCTCAACTAGTAAAACTGGCCCTCTTTCCATAAAAGAAACTATGAAATTCATTCCTTGAAGGATTCCCTACTTTATTTGGATTGTAACAGAATAATTAAAACTTTGTTTCCAATCATGCCCTGATTAATGTGAGTAGTTTTATGTCCTCCAACATTTAGCACTGATGAAAAGAAAAACAGTGTCTAGTTCATGAAGAATGACATGAGAAAAAACATTTTGCTACATTATTGTTCGTGAGAAGGACAAAGTAGACATTGTTTAGGGATGGAGGGAATCTCAAATCTACTGATGTATGACATACGTTATGAAACAAATTGGGATGGAAATCTCTATAGTTTGGCACTAGGTACTTACGAATATATAATAACAAAATCCAATAGATAATGTTGTTTCCCTCAATACATTTATCGTCTAGGGAACTCCATGCTCAATGGCAAAGCAGGTCACAAAGCATAGGCTATCATAGCAAACATACAATTTGCATGTATGAGTATCAGAAAGTAAATGTATAAATCAGATCAAAGAACTAAGACACCATCTGTAAATATATACCGACTTGAACCTTCGAATCCATTAGTATTCCAGAAGATCAAAACACTATAGTAAAGAAAACAAGTATCTTGCAGTTCTTGAAGTGAACATATCAACTATCTAGCGGACCTCATTTTCCTACAAAAAAACACATTTGTGGAACACAATATAAGCATAGGAAGACTCAAACCTTTCTTCTTTGTGAGGTTGCAAAGACATAAATCCAAGCCATATATAGATGGGCGAGATCACAATTAGCAGGTCAGGAGCATATTTCTTTCTTGCAATCAGTAGGAATCCCAGGAAAAGTAAAGCAAGAATAAAACAAAAATTGAAATTGTTAAATCCATTCCTCAGGTAAAATGTCCATCCCTCTGTTCCGTATAAATGGCTCTCACCACCCCCTAAGACATTATATATCAATAGGTTGAGGACAGATGACGTCCATTTTCCATAGTAATAGTAATCCACAAGTACTGAGAGTGCCTGTAAGATTCCAATGACTTAACATTAGATGGTAGGGTGAGGATATAGATGACGTGAAACAATCAAAACTCTACCTACCTGTTGGTAGGCCTGAGTCATATGAACTAACATATCCAAAAGCATTAATTTTTTTTATAATCAAACAGAACTTTATTAACTTACAAGCAGGGCAAGAGATGTAACAGCCCCTGACAGAAAGGCTTGTTTGAATCTTCTTGCTAAACAGTAGAATGTGACTGGCAAAAAGGCCAAGATTGAAAATGGCCAGCCAAGAATTACACCAACAGCTGCAACTGAAACTGATGCAGCATGTTTGTCAAGAAGAAATAACCCCGATGAAAGACTCATGGCATACATTGAGAACGAACTTGGCAAAAAACCTGAAAAATAACTCAAAATTAGGAATTCTTAGAAGAAAAGATCCGAGGAAAATCTCAAACAAAAAAAATTGATCGGCAATTGAGTGTGTCAAGTATTGAATTGAAGATCTCCCTTATGTAGAAGGAAGGCCTTTGTCACTTGAATTTTTTATGAAGTTAGTCTTCCCCCCTCCTCACACCTCTTTCATCGGTACAAACGCTGAGAAATATTGAACTTACTCGTGCTAGCAAAAAAACAACCACTAGCTAAGCACAGCATTGCAAGCGCGTAAGAAGCAAGTCGTTTTCCATACTTCCTTGACAGGGCCACTATAAGAACAGATTCTGAAACAACAGAGAGGAGACCAAGAAAGAGTCGCACTGCATAGAAGACGCTAACCTGCAGTACAAAAACACAATGGTTTATAAACTGACGGACTCATGGAGAGCAGCCAACAGATCATTGAAGTCGACAGTATAAAAGCTTACCTTTTCCTCACCAAACAACCAGGATGCTGGTCGGCCAACAAATTCATGAAAGACAATGTACATATATGACCGTAGTGCAAACTGGGAACTGCAGCAGCAAATCACAATAATCAATGACCCTTTCAAACGAAAATTCCTATAAAATAAACTATTGAAGCTACAACTTCCGTCATAGTAAGAATCCACAAGTGTACCATGTAATATACATACTAACACAGAAAAGTCTGTATTACTGCATTTCTTGTTTTTTTATGTAAATTTGCTTAATTCTCTTTCCCAATGATGTAGTTCCTGATATGCAAATCAGTTAAAGTGCTTTGAGCCATAATGCTTGATTTAGTTCCAAATTTATCTTATCTCTTGCATGCAACATTTGCGCATAGCATAGAGTAGTCAGTATTGCTCTAAAGCACTCTCTCAAAGTGAGCTGGATGTGAGTACTACGCAACTGAATTAAAGGCTATGGAATAGTCCTCAAAAGTCAGTATGATGAATGCATGCATGCTGACATATTATGTGGTGTTCAGCATGCAAAGCTTGCAGGCCCATTTCCTCCTTTTCCACAAACCTAAAGGAATTAAGGAACGCTATAGACCTTCCAACCATAAAAATCAAGCCGGATGTTTTTAAATTTCTAGAGCTATGCAGCTTATTTCGCATTTGAGTTGTAACAATCTATATAGCTAAACAACAACGGATAACAAATTTGTTGACAACATGGAAGCATCTCATAAAAATTATAATAGCATAAATGATACATATTGCTAGTGCATACTCAAAAGTGTAAATGTAGCTTTTGCAAATGTAATTTACACACCAGCCAATAAAAATAAAACAAACTTCATATTCGAACAGAAGAGTCATTTTCCTCTATCTTCCCCAGCTCACCACTTTCCAAGCTTCCAAACAGACTCATAAAAGTAAAGAGTAGTTTCGCAAGAAATTCGAAAGCAGAACAAGAGTGTACCTGTATTCCCAGGTCTGAAAGCCAGATTTGTAGAGGAGATAGTGAAGAGGCTCCCAGTAATTGAAGACCTCATCGCAGTCGTGGATGATGTTAGATGTGGCGCTCATGTAGCGTAGCATTCCCAGGGCGAAAATGGGGAAGAGCCACCTGAAGCCCTTGTCCTCTTCTTCCTTGGAGGTCGATCTCACCGGCTTATCGGTCTTGGCGTAAGACGACCAAGGCTGCGGCGGCGGATCGGGCGACCAACCATGCCGCTGCCGAACTGCGACAGACATTTTTGTCGGAGGCTCACCTCTCTCTCTTGCACACAAATGTGAAGCGGTGGCATCAAATTGGTTCATGGGCAACCTGGTACTAGCCAACATTAGATCTTCTTCGTGCATATAGACAATCTCGAGTTGCTCGCAAATGAGATAGAAATTAAGCTCATTCGTGGCAATAAGAAAGAGGTCGAGGTACTCGCCAAGGGAAAATAAGCAAATGAGTCAGGGGATGGAGTTCTCGAGAAGGTGTGTCATTTTATGAAATGTGTCGGTAGAGATTGTAGTTACGTAGAAGATTGGCTATTTTATTTGTTTGTATGTTCACTGACGAAGGTCCATC
>JAYMTQ010000771.1:0-15977 GCA_036897385.1 Geranium incanum | reverse complement strand
GATCGCCAATCGCCTCAGCTCGAAGCTCGACCTTCTCCGCCTCCGAGGCGTGTGCTCCAAGTGGCGATCCTCCCTCCCTCCCTCCGCCTCCCTTTCCCGATCGGCCCCAACCCTAACCTCAACCCTCTCCGCCGCGGCTACTTCACTCTCCACCACCGTCCCATCTACTTCCTCCAGCCCCTGACCCACTCCTGCAGCACCTGGGCCCTCAAGCTCGACCACACCAGCCTCTCTCGAATGCTCGGCCTCTGGGACCCTCTCTCCTCCATCCGCTTCCACACCATGCCCAAACACTGTCCAAACACCCTCGACCTGCTCGATTACCGTGTCACCGAGGCCGGTGATGGAGCTTACGCTCTCGATTTCGTTGAGTTGGGCAAGATTTCCGAATTCGATTTGAACGAGCTCAAATCCGTCCGGCCTCGCAAGGTTCTCGCCTTGGACGGAAATGGAACCCACCCTTTTGCTGTTTTGGCCATCCATACCGGTACCAAACTAGGTTTATGGAAAATGGGCGATTCCAACTGGGTTTCTATGGGTCCTGAGGCTTCTCGCTACGAGGGCATTGCTTATCTCAACAACAAGTTCTATGCTGTGGAACATACGGGGCTGACCATTGCTATTGAAATCGACTATTCTCATGTAAAGGTCACTCAGGTTGCACCCAGGTTGCACCCCCGTTCCGTCGACGCGGTTACAATCTATATGGTGGTCATGTTAAGCACTTGGTCAAGTCTTTTGGTGGTCTCTTCTTGGTGGATAGGTACCAAACTGACACTTACGGGTGTATTGATGTTGAGGATTTGGATTGGAGTTCGGATTGTGAAGATGCTTCTCCTATTCAGATGGTTGTTCATAAACTGGATCAAGAGAAGAAAGAATGGACTCCAGTGGATACAATAGGTGATCAGGTGTTCTTTCTGGGTGATGATTGCACATTCTCGGTATCTGCTAAAGATTTTCCTGGATGCAAGCCTAATTCTATATTCTTCACGGATGTGGGAATCTTCACGGGAGATGGTGATGATGATCGTCCTGGCTTCGATGTATGCATATATAACTTGTATGATGATGTTTTTGGTCCAATGTACTCATTCCCGAGCTACTCTAAGCTCTTTTGGCCTCCCCCAACTTGGCTCAATCTACCTTCTCAGTGATGAAGGTATCATAATTGTGCTACTCATATCCAATTCATTGATGCTTGCATTTTTGTTTCCCATGTGTACTTTTGGTTTCACTATATCTGTAAGGTTTAATGAGCACACTAACAATGAGTCAATGATTTCTGCAAATTGTTTAGCTGCCCCAAGTAGCTAGGAATGGTTCAAGTTTACTGCCTCCTGTATCTTAGTTAGAATTTTTTTCTTACAAATACAAATGAACTGGTTGAAGGTATTGCTTTCTATGTTCTTTAAATTGTGTGAAATACTCACAATATATCCAACTACTGCTTGTTAACGACTCTCTCATTCTTTGTAGGAGCACACACACCATGCAGCGTCTCACATTTCCACTGCCGATGACATCCAATATTGCCGTAGATAGTGACGGAGAAGGAGGCTCCGGCGGATTGGTGGGGGCGGAGGCAATGGTGGTCTTGGGCATGGCAGCGGAACGGAGGGAGGAGGTGGTGCGAGGAGGAGGTGGAGAGAGAGAAAGAGAGAGTGTGTGAAGAGGGCATATGTTTGAAAATTAAATGAATAGTTAAGGGCATTTTAGTCATTTCACATGTAAAAATGGTAAAAACTACCCGAATATGATGGAAAGTGCAATGTGAAAATTTTGCACATCTTAGGTGTAGCCTTTTGGAAAAAAAAAATTTAAGAGCGTCATATGAAAAATAGCAATATATAAGTGTAGCCACTTAAAATTATCCCTAAAAATAATAAAGTTCATAATTCAAATACCGAAAAATAATAAAGTTCATACTGCAAGTTTACAAACATGATAAAAATCATTACTTAACAAAATTTTCAAAAAATACCTGTTTCAATCGAATCTGGCATCATCCACCCGGGGATGAATTCTTTTGTTATCCCTACTCAAGAAGCTCGGTTGGCTCAGCCCAACAGAACACAAACTAATCGGCAATCGCATTCTCTATGCAATTACGACGTCGTCTTGAAGCCGCAAAATAAACAAGCAATACAAAAACTGATGGCGTGTGTCTGTCTGCTAGCGCGGTTGCGAAATTTCCAACGAGCTCTCTAATCTCCTTATTCTCTCCACAATCACATCATATCCCAATTTAATTTAATCATTCCATTCTTATTATTTTTCTTCAGATCCAATTCTGCTGCTGATCGGAATCTACATAAACCCTTACCGGATTCGTCCACCAATCATCCGCCGGTAAGTTTGTCCATATTTAAATCCCCAGTTCATCCAATTATTCTCTGATTTTGATCCGCTCCACGATATCCATTGAGTCGGTAACAATCTGCGGTGGTTTTTGAATTCTGATCCTCGAGCTTTAGAGATTGTAATGGTTATGTTCTTGTCTTTTGATTTTGTTTCTCATTATTGCGAAGTTGAAATTTAATCCAAAATTCTTGACTGATTTGGTTTCGTTACATGTTTGGTGTTGGTGGAGGGGCAAAATGATGAAGATTATTACCTTAGTGGCATTGGCTGCAGCAGCTCTAGTTGTTGCTGCCCTGACTCCCACTGGATTGGCCTTGCCCTCCACTGTGCCTGCATTTCTGTGGTCGCCTCACCATGACGGGTAGGATTCTTTGACGTTTACACTGTTGTTCTGTGTTGCATTTCTTCGTTGGTTATGTTCGATGGAAGGTTGTGTTTTTTATGGTGAATCAATAACATTGTATTTATTTGTGTCATTCAAATGTTCTGATACTCTTTATTTGTGGTTGCTTGATCTGTTTTGGTGTATTTTGAGATTTAGTACTGTGCTCCTTAGAGTAGAAGGCATATGCTGTGAAGGATGTTTCTTCAGAATTTAAGATGGCTAACTATCATCTTTTAAAACGTTGATGGAAAGTTAAATCGTTGAACGTTTAAATTCCATTTTCGTGGTCTTTCACTCCAGTATGCGAGGTTCAAAACCCATTGACTTAAGTTTTAACTTGGTTGAATATCAGATAGAAGTGGGGTTTATATTTTATTTCACTACAAAATTTTGGCTTTATTTTTCAAACTTAGAAATAAGGTGATGAAATTCATGGAGAGTATTGACGGAATATCATACTGTTGAAAACATGTTAAAGAATATTTCTGTTGTTTTAAGCTTGCAGTCAACTCTGGGTTAAATAATCTGAAGTTCAAACTTTGAAATAGATGATAGCCATGCATTTGTTTGGTTCAAGCAAATGCATTAGTCATTTGCATACTCCATTGTTGCGTAATGATGAAGATTTTACATCTAACTTAAACAAGAGATAACAAACAAAGTTATGACTTACGAGGAATCCAAATCTTCAACCTTGGTTGAGATTGCAATTTGAGTACTTCCCAGGGGATAATTTGAGAGGTTAGGAGTAAAAGTTTTTGGAATTACATTAAAAAAGTTAATGAAAAATGAAGGATACTCTACATATATTCTATTCTGAATTAATTGAGATATCTTGGAAAATGTCCTCTTTACTTCTGTAGGATCTAATCAAGCTTATGGGTGCAACTGATTTATTCATTTTTCTTCATGCTGGGTGTTATTCTGTCTGTCATACAAGATAATTTAATTATAATGCTAGTCTTTGGTGTATTGGTACTGTAAATGAAAATCTTGTTTATTATTGTCATGATGATATCAGATTTTCAACCAGTGAAATGAAGGAAGCTGTTAATTATCAGACTGTTTCTCCAAAGGAATTAGCAAAGATTGTTCTATCTGAAGGGGGCTGGTCAAACTTGCTGGTAATTTTCTTTCCTTTGTAGTGATACAGACTTGCAATCCTTTCACTCCTAGCCATATATGTGTGCTCTATTGTCTTAATTTCATATTTTGTATTACTGCAACACTAATCAAGCCATTTCCCCAAACAATGTTGTGGTCGGCTATATAAATCATTGAGAAACTTTTTTCATATTTTCCTCCACTCCATCCTATTTAAAGTTATCTCCTCTGTTATACCAAGCACTCTCATGTCTTTTCCTTTTTTATTAGTAACAATTTCAAGAAATCCTACCAATTGTTTGTACCAAGATTGAACTCAGGACCTCACATAGCTCATGCCTTTTCTTACTAGATTCTTAGGTGTTAACTTAGGTCTAGGACTCCCCCATATTGTTTCTCTTAATTGAATTCTTTCACCCCTTAGATGGGATCGCTAGCCTCCCTATATTGCACATGTTCTAACCACCTAAATGTTATTCTCTCATTTGCTCTTCTGTTGATTCTACCCCAACCCTTTCTCTAATAGTGTCATTCGTAATATTACCTTTTCTAGTATTATCATAAGTCCACCTAAGCATTCTCTTTTCCTCTACCCCATATAATATATTTTTTGACCCGTTTTGAATCCCAACATTCGGTGCCATGCAACATAGCTGGTTGTCTACCTAATAGATATATTTTCCTCTTAGATATTGATTATTTAATTTTCTTTTCTTAGTGCTCAAGCAAGAAAGTTCAGCGAACAGTGGACCTGGCTCTGGTCTTTGTTGGTAGAGAGGTAAAGTTTGATTGTACGCGCACAATAAAATTTTGATGCAGAACTTCTAGATATGTGCTTTTGGTTTGAATAATAATATAGATCATCAGTCAACTGTTCATTAAGTCCCATATGGCTTCAAGTTTCTAATCAAGGTGTTATAACTCCGTGGTACTTGTTATCAAGTTTCTATTTGTCTTAACTGCTACATTACATTGGCAAACACTTCATAGTTTGCATATTTTAGAGGCCAGGGACACCTTGTTTATATATTTGTTGATAGTGTTTGTTTTCCTTGCAGCAATGAGTAGGTGTGTTCTTGCAGCAACATATGCAGTAGCCAGTCCTGTTATCTTATGTGATTTCAAGCTGTTATGATTTTTCTGTGAAGAGCTGTTATATTAATATTTTGACGTACTATAGACGATGTAATCCAGTGTAACCTTTTTCCAAATTTGAAAAAGGAAGAGAAAAAAATAGCCTTAGTAACGATTAATTTTGTTTCTGCATCTTGTTGACTGACTGGAGACCCTCTTTTATCTGTAGTTACAATCATCGGATATTTCTGCAAACAAACATGCAGACCCATCTCTTGTAGACTTACTCAAGGTATTTTAGAACTTGCCTTTCAGTTTTACTGGTTTTCTGGATAAAAAGTCATTGTAGTTCCTATGCTATCAGTTATGCATGCCATGCCTTTTTGTACAGGTCTCTTTTACTAGGTCCAATTTTTCCATGGCATTCCCATATGTTGCTGCTTCAGAAGATGAGTCGATGGAGACTTCACTGGTTTCAGAGTTTACAGAAACTTGTCGGCATGCCATGGGAATTGGCAATGTGGCTTTCCTAGGGTCATGCTCTATGGAGGGCGAAAATTTTGAAAATATTCCCAACCTGCACTCCATCCAAGTAAGTTATCTTTGGTGTTTCACGACTCATTTGAAATGTGAATGATCATGGTCATTGTCTGATGCTACTTTTACTCTTAAACTACATAGGACTATCTTACTTCGAGGATTGAAAAGGCATCAAATGGACAAACTGATTTGGTTGTGGTCTGTCATGGAGGTTCTCCCTTGAAAGAAGGCGAGCAATCACTTTCCGAGAGTAAGTATTGAGAGATTGTTTGAGATTGTGAGAGATTGTTTGAGATTGTTTGCATCTTTAGCAGATGCTATGGTTGATTTTCAAACATTTTATTGTCTTCATTGGTTTAATTACTTTAAGTGGTGATAGTATAGGAGGTAATATAAATCAAATATGCAGGTGAGGTTCTTGCCGAGCTTATAAGTTCTGTTGAGGAGTCAGGAGCAAAATATGAAGTTCTCTATGTTTCAGATCCCCATAGATCAATACAGTATCCTTCCCACAAGGAGCTAGAGAGGTTTCTCGCTGAAGGTGCCCCAGGAAATAGCTCAGGCAATTCCACAACATGTGATGAACTTTGCCAGATGAAAGCATCACTTCTGGAAGGACTTCTAGTTGTAAGTTTGCTATCTTGTTCCTTTTTATTTTCGCTATGCAGTTACGGTGCATTTTCTTCTGTTTCATTGTGACTTTGTGGGCAGTTAAGCATCTGCAGTCATTTTTTCCATGCATGTATGTATATATCTGATGATTTTCTTCGTGGAACATGAATTATATTTCTCATTCTGGTGACTTCTGTAGTCACCATGGCTACCTTAATTATACAGTCAATGTGAAGGCCTAATGTGTCTCTAGTTTCTTAATTATATACTCTTACTTACATATTAAATAACTGGCAAAATCTTTACCCCCCCTGGCTCCACTTTTTCTTATTGTTCATTGATGTCATATGGCATACACCACATAATATCTTATCTGAGTTAGTTTACTTGAAAATTCTGGAAGTGTCCCTGGTCTCCGTAATTAGTTTGGTTAAGGTTTCCAGCCTTGCATTTAACATGGATGCTAGTGTGGTTAATGCACTGTCCTATGTGTACTGTGCCACACAATTGGACTGTCATTTTTCATTTGAATGAATTATGTTTCATGGATTACCAGATATGACACTGATCAGATTGATCTGGCTTAGTTGTTTTGTCCTTTTTGATGGTAAGATATAGAGTTGTAATATTTGGTGTTGGCTTGTGTTGCTTCAGGGGCTTGTTTTGCTGATGATCTTAATATCAGGCCTTTGCTGTATGGTGGGAATTGACACCCCAACAAGATTTGAGGCACCCCAGGAATCTTGATTTATTTACCTTGCATGCATCGCATGCTACATTTTTAATTTCTGTGAATGGTGCTTGGTCTTCTATCCTATGAAGAAGCATGAGATGTTAATGGATTTGTTATATATAGTTACAGTGGGCAGTGATATTGAATTTGTAATATTGGTTCCCTCCCTTGTTAAAGGGTGTCTGATGATCGTAGTAGTATTCTAAATAAATTATTGTTATTATTCATACTGCCCCCCCTTGTTTTCACAAATTTCACTCTCAGGGAGGATCAAGTAGTAGAAAAGTAAGTTGTAACTTGTTCATCAAGAGAATATGAGGTTATGCAGGTGGGAATGGGATGATGAAGAATCCAATGTATCGCCAGAAAATGGAATTATATGATGAGGTGCAGTGCAGGTGCAGCAGATCAGTGAAGTGGAGTGGAGAAGTGCAAGTTGTCCTGTGGCTGTGACATGATGAGAGTATAGTATTGTTGGTGGCCAGGCTTCCAATTAATCAATCTCTTATCTGGATGTCAGAAATGGCAATGAAGTAGAAGGAAGACCTCAATCGCTTTCGGCTTCTTCTGGCATTACGTAGAGACAGTTCACAGGCAGAGACATCTTGTGACTCACTCACTCCCTCCCTCCCTCACTCTAAAGATAAGGGTTAGTCCTAGTCCTAGTAAAATGAGACAAGGCACAAGTTGCAACTTGAATTTCTTCTCATACGTAATTACTATATATTCTAGCTGTCTATTTTATTTTATCGACAGACAGCGACTGCTAATGGGTAAAATATTTTGTGTTGGCATGGCATGGCAGGAATCGAAGAATGTGTGCCCATTACCGTGAGAGCAAAAAATGAATCATTTCATGGATGCATGTTCTTGTGTCTTGTTGATAATATGTGTTTGTAGGTTATTGAAGTGAGTGTTATGGAAATTGGCACAGCACAGAAGAGAAGAGAACAGGTAGTGGCAGTTTGAGTCATTATTTCTCTTCCCAAGGCGCATTCTGATTCTCTTGCAGCTTTACTTGTCCACTACCTTCCTCTTTTTACCACTTTTCACCCTCTACGTTTCTCTTCTCCTCATTCATACATTACACATATCCTATATACTTCTTCCTACCTAGCTAGTAACTTCAAATTGTCGTCACCAAACTATATTTGCAACTGATATCTTTTCTTTTTTTAACACAAACACATTACAATTTTTCTAGTTTCAATCAAACAATTTTCACTTGCATTTTCGTTGCATCATTTTACATACAATGGTATGTCATAATTTACTTGTGCAAATATAAAAATTTTTAGATCTTTGATTTAATGTATATAACAGGGATAAATATTGAGAAAGATAGGTGTATTTACAAATAGTTTAGTTGCCTATATTTTAAAAAACACACTAACTTGTTTTTTGTTAAAAATAAATTAAAAAGACAAAAACACCCTCTCAAAAAAAGGGATTTTGGTTGCTTGGTGTGATTTTGGCCCTTGGAGTAGTTGCAGAGGCGCATAAATATTAATAACAATTAGTTGTAATGGGTATACATATACATATATCACGTGACTTCTTCCTGTACTGTATATTACTTGAGCTTGGAACCATCTCAAATCTTTATGGTTTCCAACCAATAGTTTATTTATATAAACTCTGTTAGTCTTAACTGAGGTTTTTGTCATTTCAATAAAATATTAAATAAAGTGTTGTCTGTTAATTAATATGAATTCAAGGGTATGAGAATATTTGGTTTTGAGTGCAGAGCACAACCCCGTACGTATAAGCATTTTAGGGCTTGGTTTCCAAATATGGAAACTATGCGATGCTTTCCTTAAACGATGACACGTCAAATCTTTTGAGCTTATTCTGAAACAGAGGTAGATAGGTAGCACTACCACCGCAGTAGCAGTAGCAGTAGCAGTAGCAGAGATGGATATATGGATGGAGAGAAAGAGAAGATAAAAAAGCCTTTATTATCTCTAGCTGGCTGGCTAGGTAGACCCATAATCTATTCTATTCATGTGGGTATGGTATGGTATGGGACCAACTGCATGGATAGACAGATCCTTATAGGTCCAGTGTCCTCATCACACTCATATAATTATTTGAGGATAATATATCATAATATATAAATGCTTATTTACACATTTATATATATACACCCATGGCCATAGCTCTTGTCTTGAATATTCATATATATACCCTTCTCCTTGTATAACCTTCTTGCCCAATTTCAACCCCGGCCTACATGTACCCTTGATTGCTGTTTAATTCTCTCTCTTATATATATAGTTGCTCCATCAACAAATGAAATGATGATCTTCAATTAATCCTCATCAATGGGCTTGCCTGCTGAAGCAACAAGTCGAGTGTGCAGCCAAGGATGACTTGCCGACGGACAGATCCATCCATCCATCTTGTTAACACAAGATTGACAAGAGAGAGAGGTTGGCTGGCAAGTTGTCTTTGGCTACATGTTCCTTTGTGCTTCACAAGCCAGACCTTTGGTGACATTACTTTATATTACACAAGCATTTTCAGGAAGAGCTAGCTCTGCTTTGTTGCCAAAGGTGAGTATTTCATTTCTTATAATACCCTTTGCTTCACCATTTCATATTTCTATTTTTGACATTTTTTGGAATATATATTTAATCTCTTTTACGATAAATAATACAAACTCTTGTTTAATTTGTATCTTCTCCCCAAACATTTTAATGTGCCATGGGTACAACACACCCAAAATCTTCTCCCTTTATGTTTCATCATATCTGTATGCAAAACAATTTTACATGTTCAGTGATGCTACTAAAAACCTATGTTTCATTCAAATTCCATATATATTGAAAATGTTGTTTATGTTTAAGTGTCTTGTCGAAGCATCAATTTTACTTGATTTTGAAACACTAGTATATAATACTTCCGTAAAAGAAACACCATGATAAAATATCAAGGAGAAATTGTACTAGGTCACATTTAATTGTGCAACTTTAATACATGACCACTCTTGACAAACAAAAATAAAAAGATACGCTCTCTTTTCAGTTATGATTAACATAAAGTCGTTAATCTGGGTCACATTCAAATTATGTCACTTTAGAAGATTTCAAAAAAACACATATATCTTTACTATCAAAATATGCTATCAAATAATATTTTTATTTATTACGATTCTTATAGTATGATAATTTATTAGAATTCTTGTAGTATGTTTTTCTTATAAATACTCTCATTTGCTTCCTCATTTTACATAACAGTAAACCCTACTATTTTTCTACAATAAGTTATAGCATAAGGTTTTCATCCTTGAGAAAAAAGATATTTTCAAAATTATTGTCTTTCCTTTTCTCAAAAGTCGTATACAAAATCTAATTTATATATAAAAGCAGTAACAAAATTACAAGTTTATTTACAAAAAAAAATACAATTGCTGCATTTTTTTTGTGTTTTGTTTTTTAAAAACAACTGCCAAATTCAGTTATTTCCAAAAATCAATTTTATCTTTCAGTGCATGTGCATTGCATGTTTCCATATCTTGGAAGATGTGTTCAAGTTTAGTGCATGTGCATTGTATGTTTTCATAAATGTGTTCTTTCATATTCCATTATGTGAATGTTGATGTTTGGTGTACCAGGTACGTTGAATTCGCCATTTGATGCCTACTAATATTGGCTATGAACGGTCGCCTCGGTTGGCACACACCTATTCAGTTTCTATGAATGCGGAGGATATCGAAGGATGAAGGCAATGGAGCCATCTTATTTCACCAAATTCCACGCTTTGTTCTCAGAAAAATTCTTATTCGCCATTTGGGGTCCTCTGATTTTAGATCGGCATAAGCGGTTTCAATGGCGTTTGGGAATATTCCGATGGAGCAATCCCGTGGTAGGTGTCGAATCGGAAGGTTTCTTTGTGTGAACCCACAAATTGCAACATGTGTGAACCCACAAATGTGTGATGGAGCAATCCCGTGGTAGGTGTCGAATCAGAATATTCCCGCTTTTTTCGTTGTGTTTGGTTTGGTTTCTTCTTCTTTGTGGATTTTTTTGTTGGGGTTTTGTTTATGAGTATTTGTGTTTACTTACTGTTGCAGGGTATTGGTCATAGTGACGGACTGTGTTTGAGATGATTTTCATGTTTGCTGCTGTTGTTTTTCGTGTCGTGAAAATCATGGGTGAGTTTTGAGTCAATCTTTTTTGTTTATTTGTGTGTTTGTACCATCTTCTTTTGCTGTGTAACGTTTCACGTACTTTCCTGGTGTTTTAGTGTTGTGAGAGTACGTGTGTTGTGTTTATGTTATGTTTCTTGATTTCGAGGTCGTGGGTTTTTTGGTATTACGGGTTGGTTCCTTTTTTTCCTTTGTGTTTGATTTGGTTTCTCTATTTTTTAGGTTTGTTTGTTGAGGTTTTTTTAATGAGTTTTGTGTTTTGTTTACTGTTGCAGGATATTGGTAAGAGTGATTGATCGTGTTTCGGTCGGAATTTGTTTGGATTTTAATCGGAGCTAGAACGTGGGTAATTCCAATGCCTTTAGGCTGTTTTTTGTTGCGACATATTGATTTGGGTTTTGCCTAGGTTAGATTTACAATATTAGATCAGTGCTTTTTTTATGGATGCAAGTCGTTGATATGGTTGGCTTTTTCTTCATTATATCGCATGTATCTTTCTTGCTGTATGGTTATTTGGTTACCTCTGTGTATGTAGTGTTCAATGTGTTGTTGGATGATGGATGACAATTTTAATCATACTTATATTTTTGATTGAATAGAAAACGTATTCATGTCTTTTGCGGTACTGCTCTTTCAACATATGGTTTCTTGCAATGATCCTATTTCCTTTGGCTGATATACTTTTATTGCATTTAATTAGGCATTTTTGTGTGGTCAACAAGTTTATGGTTAGCGGCCTAATTACAATAACCTTATCGTACACGACATGTGCTATTGTGAATAATGTGGTTGAGAGTTCTGCTACTAGAAAAGTCCATACTATTATTATACAATATATGTTATACATGTATTCCAAGATATGTGTAGTTAGGATGATAGATGGCAAATTTAAAAATAAACGTAGATATCTGTTGTGAATGTGATCTATAATATATTTAATGTGTTTTTAATAGATAGTTGTAATATTAAATGGTGCTCTATATTTATGTTATGCTGATTTTTTTTTAATGAACATTGTGACGTTGTTTCTAACATTATGTTATTACAATTTTGTGATGCAAAAGAATTTACGACAATAATGGTCTATATGTGTTTCGCATCCCTTGTAATTATGTCATTCTTTCAACATATATTGTCATGCAGTGTTACCGTTTTCTTTGGCTGATTGTGCTTGTCTTTATGCATTGATTTGTATTGTGGATTTATAATATTTTTTATCAAATTGTTCTGTTGCATTTGTTTAGTATAGTATATACTCATGTATTTTTTGTTATTGTGCATGTTATTCAATGATGTGATATGATATGATTTTATTAAATCTTATTGAATTTTTTTTAGTGGTCATTGTCACACGTTCCAATGTGTGTTGTTTGTGTATCTTGTACGGGTCCAATTTTTGTTTTATTTAATTTAGGTATCCGTTATGTCTTGTATTGTAGCAATTGTTGACGTTAAATTTGTTTATACGTGTATAATATGTGTTCATTGTTAGCAAAAGTGTATATTTGGCCGGTGATGGTAAGAATACTTATTCGAATAATGTGACATCCTTGTGAATTTTTTAGATTTTTAAATTCAATTTGTATTTAATGTATTCTTCTTGATAAATGGTTTTGAAGGTACTTTTTGAATATATTGAAATTGTTGTGATTTTTTTAAGATTCTATTATTTAAATTTGTATTCAATTTGTTTTTCTTGATTTTGGTTTTGAACATACTCTTATTAGTATTTGGTATTGGTGTTATGGCAATTGGGGTCACATATTAGTACCTAAACAAAGATTACTTACAATATCAGTCTTTGATTCATTTTGTATATTTTTATTTTTGTCATTATTGATATTTTGCGTTACTATATACCATTTATGATGTTTTGGGTTTTGTTTGCTTGTTGTGAGGTGTGATTTGTTTTTGTTTTTGTTTTTATTTTGTTCCATTTGTCTTTTTGATGATGAAAGGCTCGTCTCTTACCGATTTCATCCAATTTATTCTTCTTCGTCTAGGTTAGCTCGACGTTTCCTGATTAGGATTTTTTCTTCTTCCTTTTCAACTTTTTGATTAAGGGTCCTGATTTTTTCTTGGCGGAGCAGTGTTGAAATTTAGAGTTCGGAGAAGGAGCCGCCGACGGCTTGAAGAGATTGTGCGCAACGTCCCTCGAATCCTTCCTCTGCCGCAAGTCAGGTAACCCCTCAGCCTCCATTACCGACCACTTCGACGTCGTTTCTGGCATCGGAGGCATCCTCGCCTCACTTCTCCTCACCCGAAGACCTTTCATCGGACCAATCTGCATTGTCGAGTGCTCCGATTCCTCGTCGAGAACAGCAGTTGATTCTCCAAAGCCTCACCGTAAAGGGTTCTCTGAATAATTTACTGGCCGGCGAGGTTCGAGGAGGTTCTGCAGTGGGTCTTCGGCGAGTCAACGCTCAAGGACACGGTGAAGTCAGTTCTGATCCCCTGCTACGACCTGTCGTCTCGCACGTCTTTTTTGTTCTCTCTCCAACGCTCTAGAAATACTCAGTCTTGTACCTTTTGTATAAAACACATTCATATATAGTAGGAAAGCTTATTCTTGTGGAATTGAATCTCACCAGGTTTTGTTTTGCAGTTATTTGACGGCCACAACAAAACTGTTGATGTGCTATATACACGAAGAATAATCTTCTCAATAATGTTTAAAGTGTTGTTCCTTCATATCTAAATAGGGATGAGTGGATAGCAGCACTTCCAAGGGCTTTGGTTTCAGGATATGTGAAAACAGATAAAGATTTTGGATGTCAAGGTATTATCAGTTTCTATGAAAATGTTGCTATATTGAAAAAATCTTGTCACGGGCTATTTGCAAACAACATGCATTTGGATAATATGGACTTGATCAATTTTCTGGAGTTTGGGTATTCATTGTTAATTTGATGGTTTATTAAGCATTGATTTCAAATGAACTGAAGTCCATTATCCTTTTTTGACTCCAACCTCTGTGTCGTTTTCTTGAAGAGACGCATCTTCCGTTATATTGAATATGAAATTTAAATTTGGTGCATAGTATTGATTATGTAACTTCAGTTAAGATGAAATGATGAGAAATCACCTTAGGTGGCTTAGACATTTCATCGTAAGATGGTTCATGAGCATGTGAGGATGTTTGAGAATTCAATCAGAAGGGGTTAAAATGATTAGGGGTTGGCGCAGTTTAAACTGGAAGGTGTATTAAGAAAAGACATGTGTATTGTATTAACTAAGGAGGAGATAGTTGTTGGAGATTGAGATGATCGGGATATAAATAGAAAATTCCAAGTTCCAACGAGTTTTTTTGAATGATTCATACACCCAACTTGACTTAATTTGACATGAAAAGGAAAACAGTAATAGTGCATGGACTAAAGGAGGAGGTAGATTTGGATATGATGATAGGGAAATAAATAGAAGATCACTCTGGATTCTGCCAAATGATCCATGTCTCCAACCCCAACTTAATTTGGGATATATGATTGTTATTGTTGTTATTATGAAGCTATAGATGTTTTTTTATTAAGATTAAAATTAAGATTCCTATGCAATATTTTTATAGCTAACTATAAGAGAGTCGTCTTATAAATATATGTGTGTGTGCTTGCACACTGGCTTATGGATACATTTATGTAAGTGATGATAGCACCACATAGGTATACACTGTGTAACATCACAATTTTTTTCCATTTCAGGTTATATAAATGATTCTTATACACTCTTACATTCACATTTGCAGCACAAACCTCTGGAACAACAGTCCACTTTATGATTATTGAAGGATGGGTCCTAAGTGTTGCCTCTGTTTGTGATTCTCGTTGCATACTTGAAGCTGTTGATGGTGGTCTTATGTATCTGTCAATAGATCATAGACCTGAATGCAACGAAGAAGAGTAAGCCGTAGACATATTGTATTCCTGTATTCATTGGTTGTTTAAAGGATAAGCCATTCATATTGAAGACAATTTTTTTTTGCATTTTACTTGGAGGGAGCGCATTGCTTCAAATGGAGAAGAGGTGGGGCGCCTTAATGTTGGCTGGGGTGTTAAGGTCTGGATTCTCATACCAATTGATATAAGATTAGAATATATATGATATATATGTTGCTAAAATGAAAGATTAAGATGTTTCCATTGATTCACTGTGTATCTGATAATTTGATTTTTTTTATGTGCCCATATTTGCAAACAGATTGTAGCATTTGATTAAATATTGTGAACATCATGCTCTCTGAATCAAATAGTATTTTTTTGTAGTTTGGTCTTTTGAGATGAAGAGTTCATTTACATCAAACTATTTAGTAACTTTTCCGATGTCTTTTATTGCTTCTGAAACTGGATATTGGATTCGGTGCCATGGAATCCATTGATTACCCTCACTGTAACTTGTGTAGTACATATATGAATGTGTGTGAGTTGTCTTATGGTTCACAAGCAAATTAAGCTTACAATAAGAGAGCCATGAATTTATTAATATTACATTTTTCATTACATCTTTGTTAATAATAAGCAACGTATAAATTTCAAGTTAAGAATTGATAGTAGTTCAAAAAATGGTAATTTTGTTGCTTAGCTAGCTTGCGACTGTATTTTATTCCATCAACTGAATATGAAGTACTCAACTCAACCAAAGTACACGAGGCTTGTCTAACCCTGCAAAATGAGTTTATTTCTAGCAATCATTGAAAAGGAGATCATTTGTATGTCTCAATCGTTTATCATGGGACGGCCACGTAACTAAACCCTTTTAGGTTAAATTGGTTTGTTAATATTGTCAGGATCGATATGTCCCCGAATCGGAATGTCCCGAATCGATATGTCCCAAATCAAATATCCCGAATTGATATATAAAATGTCCCGAATTGCTATGCCCCGATAGTCTAATTGATATGTTCCAAATCGAATGTGTTGAAATGTATCAATCCGTACCATAAAGAAGTTTCACGCTATAGTATATATTTGGCGGGTCGCAACGATATTTAAGGACTAGATCTGGTGGATTCGTTTGCTGAT